>VZTX01010409.1:0-125944 GCA_013400915.1 Pardalotus punctatus | reverse complement strand
CTGCGAGAAGACCTGATGTACTAAAGGATGTTTATCAGCAAAATATGGGCAGTAGTAGTAGGCACATTTGACCTACAGAGTCAAACAGGCCTGCCCACAACTTCATCAGCAAATTAATAAATAATGTGAAAGAAAATTAGCATTTTGTAACTTCTTAGCCACTTCTCTGGTTACGAAGTGCTTAACAGCACGAGGAGGACATTTACTTTCAAATATGTTGTATTACAGTAGAAACACATATTTAAATATCAAAAATTATAAACCCCCATCAGATTTTTTCACTGATGTGTTTGATGAGTTTGTACACTGATTTATGGGATCAGCTTCTTTGGGAGGGGCAAACCTTTTTAATTCCCTCATTTTTGAGTCCAATGACCCCAGTCTAGCTGTACTACAGAATAATTAAAGTAGTGATCCCTATTTTTACCCCAATTATCTCTTAATGGCATTTTGCAACCTATTCTGTTCTATTAAGCCTCAAGAAAACTGGGAGCAGCCAGCAGGACACAGTTAATAGATTTATCTGGAAACTTTCTCTCTGTAGAGGTAAGTAAACCCTGTAGGAGAAAGTGTGACTTTAGAGGGAAGCTGTGTCACAGGAAAGGGACACCGCCAGGTCCCAAAGGTGCTGGCAGCAGCATCAGTCAGCAACAGAGAGAGGGATGCCTGTTTACATACATACATACATGCATATATATATATATATATACACACGTGTGTGTCTGTGTGTGTGTGTGTGTATTAACATTTTNTCTGTGTGTGTGTGTGTGTATTAACATTTTTTATTCTGATATGTTGGCTTAAAAGCCCCCAACAACCCCCAAAAGAACTGGGGGTGGTGGTGGGGATCCTTTCCTAAGCTAACGAGCAGCTGAGATCACTTTTCAAGCAGCTGTTCACAGGCACCTCAATGGCCAGACCCCGGCTGAAAGGATCAAAGCAAAGCAGCACTCCAGAGATGACCCTCGACCCTGTCAGGCCCATTTTCATGGGAAAGAAGCCAATTACTGGGGTCTGCTTTTAGAAATTCTTTTAGGTGGCAAGATCTGGGCAGCTTCCAAGGCCCACCTAGCTCTGTGGAAAACAGCTAATCAAGTAAAATTGTTTCCTCGCTTTTTCCTTTTAAATAAAACCCCTTTCCCTCCCCATTTTGGTCCTCTTCTGTGATTTGAAAACTGGCACATCTATGAGTGATTGCAGGTGCCATTAAATAATGAAGCAGTTCTGTTCATTAAAGCCCAGTGATTTATTACCTTTGGACTAAGGGAAAGAAAACAGCCTGAAAACAGAATTCTTACATCATCTCACATTATTTCCACTCCAGCACATCAGGCAACTGTTAGAACAGCAGATTTTCAGCTCTGTGGTCCACCAGTGCCCAGAAAGGCAATGCTGGATTTTCTAATTCCAGCAAGTTCTGTAATTCTAGAGTGTAACTTCAACTCATAACTAACTGCTGCCCTAAATGTCATGTCCTACCTTCATACAGCCAGTCGCTGAGCCCATTGAAAATAACACCTTCCTTTCCTGTGGAGACCACTCGGATGGCTTGTTTCCCCACATGGGCACAGTAATAGATGTTATTCTCAAAGATAAATATCTGATTTGAAGGGAAAAAAAAGAAAAAGAGAACAGCATTAAGCAGTGGCTCCAGCACAAAATGTTGCATTTTGCTTTTACAATAATTGGCAGTACAAAATCACATATCACAGTTTTATGGCATCTTTTGTCAGAAAAAAAAAAAAAGGATTTCCACAGCTTGCTTCCAATGCCATCAGCTAATAGAAAGGTGTTAATTTACAACAAACTGAAGCCTTGGTGCTTTGATACAATCTTTATTTCTCTCACTCCTGTCTTCATTTCAGAAATTGAACAGTTCAGTTAGAGGGCATGAGATGAAGAATGCCATCGCTCAGGATTTTGAAGAAGTGGTCCAGGGCACAGTAGCAGTTTGCAGGGCTGAGGCCGATGCTCTGTGGTGACTGAGCTGGCTACTGAAATGGCTTCTTGCTTGTTTCCAACTGCTCCTGCTTCCTTAAAACACAGCTGGCAGTCTTTAAAACAAATCTGAATCTCATTTTTAACGCAGATCCAAGGAGACAACTCTTGCTATTGAATAGGGATGGTCTAAGTGATGGTACCACGTCGGCCAACTGAGCAGAGAGAGGTTGGGGTTTCAGCTGGGAGCAGGAGCACGTGCTCCAAGGACCCAAAGGGGTGTGACAGATCTCCCAATCTACCCCAGTGCCCACCCAGGTCACCTTCCGACCGGGACCAGGGTGGACGGGACAAAGGCATCCCTGGGGTCTCATCTCTCTGCCAGCATGGGTGCAGCTGCCCATGACGTCCAGCCCATTTTTGGGAACCTTCCCCCTCCTGTTGCAAAAACCTAGTGGATTCAGGTTGCTGAAAGAGTAGTGATCAAAATGTCCCAGGAGCTCAGAGTTCCTTGGGAGGACGAGGGCAGGCTCACACTAAGGATTGACATTAGGTACCTCCGCCTGCCTCTGCAAACACCTGCTCACACAGCTGGTGCTGTCTGTGGGAAAACAAATACATCTTGGAGAGGAATTTATAAATACAAAATTCTTATCAATCATAAAAAATTAAATTCAGGATTGTCAGGAAAGCAGTCTAACATAAGACTCCCAAATAAGCCTTATATTTTTTCTTAAAGCAATTTTTTTGTTAGATCTACTACTATGAAATGCTCCTATGGAACAGGCTCTTTATTTACATGTTTAAATGCTGATCAGGAAGTAGAACTTTAGCAAGTCATTAATAAAAATATTGTTCCATGGCATCAGTCTTTATCATGTGGTTAAATGCTTTGTTCTGTGTTCCTCTGTCATCGATAGCACAGTTCCTTCACCCCAAAGTGAAACACATCCTGCTCTAAGTCGAGTCACAGAACCACAGAATCACTTGGTTGGAAAACACCCTTAAGGTCTTTAAGGTCCCTTCCAGCCCAAACCATTCTATGATTTTAAGATCACTGAGTCCAACCATTAACCCAGCACTACCAAGCCCACCACTCAGCCATGTCCCTCAGTGCCACATCTACAAATCTTTTAAACACCTCCAGGGATGGTGACTCCACCACTGCCATGGGCAGCCTGTTCCAATGCTTGACAGCCCTTTCTGTGAAGGAATTGTTCTTGGAATCCAACCTAAACCTCCCCTGCACAACTTGAGGCAGTTTCCTCTTGTCTTATCAATTGCTCCTTGGGAAAAGAAACTGACTCCCACCTTGCTACAGCCTCCTTCCAGGTGGCTGTGGAGAGTGATAAGGTCTCCCCTGAGCCTCCTTTTCTCCAGGTAAAACAATCCCAGCTCCCTCAGTCACTCCTCATAAGATTGGCACGCCAGACCCTTCCCCAGCTCCATTGCCCTTCTCTGGACATGATTCAGCACCTCAATATTTTTCTTGTTGTGAGGGAACCGAACACAGGATTCCAGGTGCAACCTCGCCAGTGCCCAGCACAGAGGGACAATCGCTGCCCTGGTCCTGCTGGCCACACTATTGCTGATCCAAGCCAGGATGTCTTTGGCCTTCCTGGCCACCTGGGCACAGCTGGCTCATGTTCAGCTGCTGTTGACCACCACCCCCAGATCCTTTCCTGCAGGGTCTCTTTCCAGCCACTCTGTCCCCAGTCTGTAGCACTGCCTGGGGTTGTTGTGATCCAAATTCAGGACCCAGCACTTGGCCTTGTTGAACCTCACACCACTGGCCCTTTTCGTAGATGGGCATCACATCTGCTGATCTCCAGTGAACTGGGCCCTCTCCAGTTATCCAGGATCACTGGTAAATGATGGAAATTGTGTCAGTGAGCACTTCCACCAGCTCCCACAGTACCCTTGGGTGGATGCCATCCAGTTCCGTAGGCCTGTGTATGTCTAGGAGGTGTGGCAGGTCAGTGACCCTTTCACCTTGGATTATGGGGGCTTTACTCTGCCCCCCATCCCTGTCTTTAATATATTTTTAAACTTTATTAACAGTGAAAAGATGTATCAGTAAGCTGCTTAGACTGAAATGCAAACTGCTAATATAATTTAGTAGACATATATGGATGGCTTTTCATACACTCAAAGATATTGGAATAAATGTTATGTATCTTTACCACGATACTAGAATGCAATTTCTCATGTTATTAAAAGGCAGAATTGGGAAAAATATTTGCTTTCATCTTCTGTTTCACATTCTATTACAGTATATGTTTCACCCAAAGATGAGCTGGAAAGATTCCAGAAGAAAAGTATAGATCTTAATTTAATTTTAGCAGGAGTTATAGCAGGTTTGCCTAAAGGTAAAAATTATTACTGAAACTGTAGCTTGCTCTTCTTCCTTTTGAACTAAGAAGAGCTTTATTCAATCAATGGGTTTTGAAAGTAAAAAATACATTGTGGAAGATACTACATTCTCTTTCCTACCTTGAATTCTAGTAAACAGGAGAGCCAGAGAAAGGATTTCAAGTAAAGAATTTTATGTCTTAGCCAATCTGCATGTGGGGAGATTGTTGAAGTTTAAATATGCATAAAAATTCACCAGCTAAAGCAGAATAAGATTCTCTGGGTCCAAAAAAATCCAAATCTCTCTGTCTGAATATTAAACGTGCTCAGGGTGCTTGGGTGAGCGTTCTTCTGTGACAGACACACAATTAAGTGGATTTATTCAAGTGATGCAACCCTTCCCTTGCCTGGATTCTTCCAGCAAAATAAAGTTCGCAATATTTTGTACTATATTCAATGTTATATGAGTTTACAGGAAATATAAAGAAGGTGGATTGACAACCTGTTCCCACCCTTCCTTTTTTAAAGCATTGCAATGTTTTCCGTCTTCACTGTTTGGTCTTTCAAAGCTTCATTACACTCATCAGGCTGTGTGAGGCATTTGGTAGCTGCAGTGGAAAAATAATATAGTGCTCTGACTTCAAACTGTCTCCCATATAATTCAGAGCCAAACTGCAGCACCTCATGGAGATTTAAAAATTATCCTCCTAACTACAGTGCCTTGTACCCTAAAAATGTCAAGCATAATCAAGATAAAAGATAACTGAAGCGGCACAAGGAAGATTTCTGTGTAATGTATCTTATAAATTAAGAAAAAGCTTTTGGACTTCTGTTATTCATCAAGAAAGAAATGTCTCTGGATTACTTCACATCCCATGTTAGAAACATATTTGAAGTTATTGTGAAATACCTGTGTAACATTTTTACTGCTTTGGTTTTATGGCATCAAAGCAGTGCTTTCTATCAAATAATCAAGCCTGTCAGCTAATTAGAGGTTAAGAAATTTTAGTAAAGAAATATAGTAAAAATATGTACAGACATCACTTTCACTTTACTTTATGCCAGCTTTGCATAGCACTCCTAGACAAATTCAAAATGATGACAGAAGGGATCAAGCTCAGTTTTATGCCTCTCTGTAGAGACAAAGAGCAGAGCCCAAATTTCTGGTGTCTTCTCTTCTGGTGCGCATTTCTGAGCAAGACTTTACCCCAGACATTCTTGCAATATATGTGCCTTAAAGTCCAACACTGGACACAACTAATGGCATGGAAAATCAACATGTGCCAAGTCAGGAAAGTCCCTGTGTTGAATATCATGTCCATTTTCATCATGACCCATTCAATGCAGAGGAAAGGGAAGATATTCTGAAAGAAGTAAGAAGAAAGGGAACATCCATACATAGATTGAAGAAACAGAAATTGCGAACTCTACAGAATAAATAAGGAAGAACTAAGTTTTACAAGATAATGGACAGGACACAGAGAAAATGAAATAGTTTTTCACCACTTTACTTGTCCAAAACAACAGGCAAACCAATGAAACCTAGAATATTTTTCCTATTGAAATCAGAATTAACACATGGAACTTCTTGCTACTGGATCTACCAGAAGACGTTCTGCTGGATATTTTAACAGATGCCCGAAAGATTAAACATTTACAAAAATAACTGGAACATCTGAGGGGATTAAGATAAAGTTTGGAGTTTTTCAAATGCATTCACTTAATCCCAGGATAATAAAAATCAATGGAGATTTTGCTGTTGGCTTTATGTGGCTCAGGATGTCACTTGAAACTTTCAGATATCACCCCTTTAGCCTCAGGTATCAACACACAACTAACTCCTGTGGTCTGGGAAGAAATCTCAGTCTGTTTGCAACTGGTGTTAGCACTGACTGCTTCAAACCATTTGATATATTTGCATGACACAGCTAATATTGGATAAAAAATACAAGACTGATTGGAGCAGAAGCCTGAGACAGGAAGAAAAGTCAAAGATTAAGTATTCAGTAAGATAAATTTATACAGTAGGGTAAATATTTGATCTAATGACAAATTAAACTTAATTCACCTCAATAATACAAAAGCCTTAACAACACTGATTCAAGAAGGATTTGTGTAAAATGTTTTTGCAACTGCTTAAGGGCTTCTAAAATAATGCTCTCTACCAATCTGACCCAGAGTGGTATTCAGTAATTATGCTGTAGTAATCAAAATATTGGTACTTTTAAATGGATTAATTTATGGATATTTTCAGGAATATAATGAAAGACTTGTAAGACTTTAAAAATACTTTAAGACTTTAAGACTTAAAAAGTCACAGTGACCAACAATTTTGAGTAGGTGAATACTACATCTCCTTTTATAGTTGCTCAACCCACCTTCCTTCCAGCCAAAGAGGAGTGTGAAATTCCTATTTCTCCATAGATCAGAAGAAAATAAATTCATGTGCACTAATCCGCATTTTTACTGCTCCTATTTATTTTACAAATGCAGGGTGGCATTCTAAGTTTATGTTCTCTTTACCCCACAATTTATAACTTATAACTTGTCAACTGAATGAGCTGCATCACTCAAATTTAGCATTAAGCTAATGCCTGGATGCTTATTACTTTAAATTATTAGCACATTGAGAAGTACAAATGTTTCCTACACATTAAAAGGCACCTCTCCACACTGCAAGGCAAGCCCACAGGATTTATCTGTGAGAGAATGGGTAACATGGAAAGGTTGGCTCTTTCACATGGAGAGTTTGATCAACAAGAACTGACCTTCATGTACAGACAGGCACAAAGTCTTGCCTTGTCCCAGTGTGCTGGGTTTGGCTGGGGTAGAGTTAATTTTCTTCCCCGTGGCTGCTATGGGGCTGTGCTTTGGGTTTGTGCTGAGCACAGGGTTGATAATACAGAGATATTTTTGTTATTGTTGAGCAAGGCTTACACAGAGCTGAGGATTTTTCTGCTTTTTGTGCTGCCACACTGGCAAGGAAGCTTGGGGTGCCTGGGAAGCTGGGAGGAGACACAGCCAGGACAGGTGACCCAAACTGGCTCAAGGGATATTCCAGACCATATGGCATCATAATCAGTTAACAAAGTGGGAAGGAAGAAGGAAGAAGGAAGAAGGAAGAAGGAAGAAGGAAGAAGGAAGAAGGAAGAAGGAAGAAGGAAGAAGGAAGAAGGAAGAAGGAAGAAGGAAGAAGGGGGGGATTTTGGAGTGATGGCATTTGTCTTCCAAGTCACCGATATGTGGGATGGGGCCCTGCTCTCCTGGAGATGGCTGGACACCTGCTCAACCATGGGAAGCAGAGAATTAATTCCTTGTTTTGCTTCAATTGTGTGCACAGCTTTTGCTTCCCCTATTAAAGTGTCTTTATCTCCACCCATGAGTGCTCTGGGTTTTACTCTTCCGGTTCTCTCCCTGATCCCACTGGAGAGAGCAGCTGTGTGGGGCGTGGCTGCTGGCAGGGGTTGAACCACAAAACCCTGTTTTAAATTCAAAATCAACACAAGCTTCCTTTGAGGATTAAAAAGACCAGACACAAAATGGAAGTGGGGAAATAGCACTACAAATCAATATTGTATTTTCTCCTCATTCAACATGATGCACTTGTTTCCTGTTTTTAATGTAAAACATTCCTTTTATTTTTTCTCTTTCTGCTCTTTTGTTGGAAAACCAGTTTACCTGGGAGCATAGTCTGAATACTAAAAAAAGGAAACAGAATAATTTGAAAACTATGCATCTCTCATAAATGCTTGTATTTATTTTGCAGAATCACTAAGAAAAAAATCTGTGAAAAGTGACAGACCTGCCTCTGGTCAAACCTGAGCCCTCCAGGGACACTGCTAGTGCATCTGTGAAAATGTACTTATAAAAGGGTAAAAATGCTGGTTTTGCATGTATGTGAGAGGAGTGAGAAAATGTTAGAGAAACAGCCTTGCACACACCATGGTCAGTGGAGAAGGAGGGGTGGGAAGGGAAGGTGTGTTTAGCTTTGTTTCCTTTCTTACTATCCCAAGTCTGTTACAATAAATGCAAATTATCAAATTAGTCTCTCCAAATTGAGTCTGTTTTGCCCCAATGGTAACTGGCGAGTGGTCCCTCTGTCCTTAACTCTATCCATGAGATTTTCATAGAATTTTCTCTCCCAGGCCCACTGGGGAGAGGGACTGATAGAGCTTCTTGGTGGGCAACCACCACAATAATCTCACAAGGGGATTTAAAGTCCCTTTAATCAAGGACTCTTAAAAAAATTTTTCAGCATAAGATACTTCCTTAGTAATTCCTATTCATTTGCTTTTGGTTTCAATGATAGGAATGTTTTGTGCTGAACTGTATATTAACTATCTACATATTTATATTCATCACATTGATCGGAAGGTCTCTGGAAAATACACAGATTTATCTTACCAATATGTTCAGGAAGTAGAAAAGTATTATGTCTTTATTTATATGCTAAGTAGCTGGCTGAGGTCTGTAACAGAGTCACAGCTTGTAAATGGCGTTTGGAAATGTCACAAGGAGTTTTGATTGTGATCAAACCCTTCCTGGAAATGCACATGCAGAAAGATCTCTCCCTTCTCGCCACCATTTCTAGTGTTCTGTAATTCCATCCAAATATTTTGGAGATATCCCTTCTTAAGCCAGTTTTCTTTTCACGCTGCCAGATGAAACCTGGAAGCTGAGGACTGTGAAAATGAAAAGCTGCAAAGATAGAGATTCCCTGCTGCTTGTTCAAGTTAAAACCTGTCTGTACCACACAGAATTAGCAAGGGCCCATCCTTGCCCATGTAGCATCTTGAAGCAGGTGCAATAATTGTATTTTCATTTTGTGATATGGAGGAAGTGTGACGAGAATTCTACCGGAAAGGTCTTGGCATTTTGCAGTTATTGCTCTTACATCAACGTCAGCAGAAAAATGTGTGATCAATTCAAAATCAGCATTAAAGCTTGTTGCTGATTGATTATGCATTATTTAATGTATACTCTGCCAATTTCTTCTTTTGAGCCTCATAAAATGCAGACTTTGGTGTTCAAATAGCTGTCATTAATGTATTCTGTCATTAGTGTTTTTCCTAATGCATACGATGTGATTACACCAACTCTTATCAGTTCTTCAAAAAGGGTAATAAAACCATTAACTGCTCCTCACCAGTGAGCTTGCATAATAAGATCTAGTATTTTAATTAGACTTTTCTTGTTGCCATTTAAATATAGTTTGATAGTAGGCGATAAAAAAGATACAAGACAAAAAACTTCAAAATATTTTCATTCTCTCCATCACTTGATTCATGTTCATAATTTAGGAAAGAGACAGATAGCAATTATGACAGACGAGTGAGATAAAGAATTTTTAAATCAACTTCTTTTCTTCACAGAATGAAAATTTCATTATTAAGACCAGTGATGAAACAATGAAACCTTTCCACACAATCAGCACATTGCAGACAATCACATCTTAATAAATATTTGACAGAAAAGGCTAGTTTCAGTTTTTCATCACAGGGTTTATCTTTGTTTTAATTCAAAGTAAGAACCTAACTCCTTAAGACACCAGGGATTTAGCAGACATAGCAGTGTCTGAAGGTATGCCACAAAGAGATAAAGCTTAGTTTAATTCAACGTTACCTTGCCCAGACACAGGCAAAGGTGATGTTTACAGCAAAGTGAGGACTACGCCTGCTTGAAATAATTCTGCAGGGAAGATTTCAGGACAGAGAAGATTAAAAAAAACCCAGGGCACCAGAACAGCCAGAGAACACAGTAGTACAGAGTGATGCATGTAAAAATCGTGCTGATCCATGAACACATCAAAACCAAAATTCATGACCTCTCACTGGGGATGGAGGATTTGGACACACGTGATTCCAGTGGTGCAAAAACTTAGCTGCATGGAAATCAATGCAATGAAAGGAAATGCAACTGCTTGTGCAAGGGAAACCACCAGAATTATTGTAAAAGTCAAACAAAAAATCTGTTGCCTTTAGTGGCCTTGATTGCAAGTTTGGGAAAGGAGGTATAGAAGAGTCATCACTAGAAAATCATGCAAATCTCCTGATTTTAGCCATATAGCTTGGAAACTGCCAACATAACTTGTAAAATAAACATTAAGAGCTTAATTTTGCTTTTATCACATGTGATCAACAAAGTGACTAAAATGTCAGAGAGAATGGGAAAGCTTTCCTTCATGTCTTCAAATAAAGAAACATTTCCTATATCTGTGAATAGTGTGTAGAGCTCCTGAACAGTGTCTGAAGGTTCCCCAAGAGAAAATGTGGCTCTCCAAGTCTGGAGGTGACTTCTCCCTGGGACTGGGGGAGGTCATCACCTTGTAGGATGTGAGTTTGGGTGGAGGAAGGAAAGGAGTAGTGGGAGGATGTGGTCCCAATTTGCTGGTCAAGAAGAAGTAAATGTGCCTTTCTTCATGTGAATGAAAGAAACCTCACATTCAAACACCCTGATCCTCATGGGGGACCTTAACCTTTATCTCCTGGAGGGTCAACAATGTGAGCACAGCTACCCAGGAGGTCAGTGGAGAGCATTGATGATATTGTCCTGATGTAGGTGATGGAGGAACTGACAAAGGGGGATGCTCTGCTGGAGATCAAACTTTCAAACACGGAGAAATTGCAGGGGAATGTGAAAGCTGGGAGCAGCAGAGGCTGCGTACACCATGAGGTGATGAAGTTCAGGATCACAAAGGAAATATGGCAAAAAAAGCATTAAGCCCTGGAATCCAGGAGAGCAGACTTTGGCCTGTTCAGAGACTTGTTTGGCAGTCCCACTTGGATTCTCTCTTAGGAAATCAGTAGAGTTTTAAAGATCTTGTGGGTTTAGATGTCTTTAGACAATCCAAAATTGTCAAAACTAATACTTGAGATAAAGTCCCATAAAGAAGTAATGACAGATTTCTATGACATGGAGACACATTCCCAAAATTTTTCCTTTTAAATTTGGTACAGCAGAGATTTTTTTTTCCTCTTGATTATCCCAGCTCAAGTCCTACAGTGGATGAATATTCTTCTCAGGTTTCTACAAGCTTTTTTTACATTTTTGACATTGCATCGTTACAAATGCTGTGCATTTCCATTTGTATTTTGTGAGCAGGTTAGACCACAACACGTACGGATTCTAATCACACCTGGAATCTGCAAAGCACAGTCAAATAAACAATTATCATGATTCTGGAGACTTAAAAATACATGTTTTAAGAAAAACATGCTGTCCTATTTTCTGTTCTTCAGGGAAGAAAAGAGGGCTTGTTTCACCTCAACAAAGAGAACCATGTCTGCTTGTATTTCATTGCCCTGTATTCTAATGGGGTTATTTTAATTTATAACTGCCTTGTTATATAAAAGAATGTAATAGTAAATGTACCATTTAGTATGGAACTCTGATTCTGCTTTTAAGTTCTGCTTGATGGATTATCTTGTATTCTGTAACCTAATATCACTGATGGTTATGTAGGCCATCACTATAAATTAGATTATTTAATGTGAGATGATACAGTGTTTCATTTAAAACACTTTATTGCATTACAGAAAGAATACCTGACTAAGAAGAGCACAGAGATTATTTGTGTCAGCAATAAGAAACTGGCACTGGGGATTCAGGATTCCTCCAGGTGCACAACCGACCTTGGACAGTGAGGCAGTCAGCGCAATATTCCTCTTTAATTAGAAAGTTAGCTGTAGAAACACTTAACACCTACTCCAGCAGGTGAAGAGCAGAGCTATCAGAATTGTTCCTGGGGTTTTCTCATGTCTGATAAATGGCAGTTTCTGGGAAGGAGAGACCACAATCCAAGTTGGGACACTCCACGGTCCCTTGGGTGGCACTGCTCAGTCCTGCTTGTGGCATCCCAATCTCTGTCACTTCACCCCACTCTCAGCAATGACTGCTGCTATCTGAATTGAAAGGTAATTCTTTTCATGGCACAAAACAGCAGCTTGCAAGAACACTTTTCATAAGCACATATTACAAAGAACATCACCCACCAACCACTGTTTTGTAAGATGTTGAAACCCTTGTGCGTAGACAAGAAGATACTTCCAGCAGTTAGATCTCTGAAATGAAAACTACCCTTAACAAAAAGAATTGTTTGATATCCATAAATCACAACTAAAATTCAAGAAACTTCTGTAATAGGAGGGACTTATTTTCAGTGGAACTGAACCAGTGCTGGAGTGTTTTACTGCTAGGGAAATTATACAGGAGCAGGTAAGGAAATGTGGTAACATAAAAAGGAAGAAAATTCAGTACTTTCCTTGCAGAGGAACAAGTTGGTGAGTTGCTCTAAGCCAGTAAATCCATGGATATATGCATTTCTTGTGAGTACACACTCAGTTTCCTTAATGTAGACTGTGAATATCTGCAGCATTTAATGCATCAATTATGTAAGTCCACTTTAAGGGAGGAATATATTGCTGTAACTTCACCAGAAAACAAAGCGACATATATGAATCACAAAGGAAGCCTATGGCAGTCTCTCACCCCCAGGGGAAATGCCTGCATCATCCCATGTCTCATATTTGGGTCTAAGGGTATTTACTTTCTGATTTATTGGTGAAACTTCTATGGCAAATAATCAATTCCATTTTTTCCTCTAAAATCTTTCACGCCCACAAAAAGAGCAACATCTTATTTAAAATAAATTCTCCTATATCTTCTTTCAGTAACATTTATTGCAGCATCTTCAATTATCTTAAATATCTTGCCCTTTTGCCATGTGATGAAGATGCAGTACCAAGGATGCTGAGAGGGGAAGAGATGTGACCATTTCTCAGCAAAGAACATAACACTGACTATGCTGAAGCCCTTTGGGGAACGAGGATCCAACACCAAGGCCCAGGGGTGCCAAAGGAATGACAAGGATATGAAAAGTTAAAAATAGGATGCTGTTGCCACTGTAACCAAAGAGAAAGCATCAAAGGAAAAAAAAAACAACCCAACAAACAAAACAACCCAAAACCTCAGTTGCTCAGTATCTGTATAACATATCTTACTGAAATTTCCCCCCAAAATTTCCTATTCTGACACTGGAGAAGGGATGAGGAGGAGACAGCACATTATTATGCTGAAAGTGTTGCTTTTCCAGAATGCAGGGACCATGTTAAAATCTGCCTGAATATCCCTCACCATACATAAATAGGGCTTACATAGACATTGGGGATGAGGGGGAGAGGGAGACAGGGCAGAGGTTTTCTTCCTTGCCACTAGCAAGATAAGCAAGGCAGAATAATTGCATACAGCAGACCACAGCTAAATATTGATTCAGATGTCATTGCGAGAAGAAAAGGTGAGAGAACAGCAGCTTGAAAATAATGATGCAAAAATCTATGAGAGAATGGTAGAGACAAATAGAGCTACAGCAATTATACACAGAGCAGTTCAAAAGCCCTGCTGGAATAGGAACAACAGCAGATGATTCAGAGCCTCCTGTGAGAATGGTCCTCTTCCCTTGATATCTGTGCAGCCCTTCTGCCTGGAACTAAGCTGGCATGACAGGCACAAATTCATGCAAGGGAAAAAACTTCTAATTAGAGGAGTCACTCCAGTTTAGTTCCAGGTGTCATCACTTAACCAGCTTTTGTTTTTTTGCATCTAGATATCCTAGTTGGCAAAACATTGTACTACAGCATTAAAAAAAAAATAAGTGAGATGGATAGGTTCTGGTCACGTGCAGCAGGACCTATCATGCAAATGTTTTATATAATAAAAAAATCCAACGTTTCTCTTAATCGTATTGCACTTTTTAAAACAGCAATATTTATGACATAAGCTGTTTACCAGCATGAGCATTCACTGTTTGAAGACACCTGCAAACTGCTAACATGGTAGGGGCTGAAAGAATCACTCCTCCTTTTTTTCCCTCGGCATTTGCATTTCCCTGAAATAGAGATTTCTTATTGCATCTTCTGCTCCTGCTGTGAAACTTAACTTCTGTTACCTTAGAACCAATTATAAATTTGATTGCAGCATAATCTACAGGAATAAGAGTTAGTTCCTGCTCCAAAAAGAGTCAACACTGAAAAAGGTTTATTGCCTATGAATGCAGGAAAAATTTGTTTTGACCGTTCTGTGGGTCTGCAGTAAGTGCAAGGGCATACAAAACTGCCAGCAACCCCAATCCTCTTTCTGTATGTTTTTCGTACTTAAAGAAACCATGTAAATAGTAATAGACTGACTGGTCAGAAGAACCTTAAAAAAAAAGAAATGTTTTTCTTTGTAGAAGAATAAATACTATGATCTGTGAGAGAGATATTTTAGAATATAGAATTTTAAAATTATAACTGCTGCCTTTTAAGCTGTGCAGAACTTCTTCCCTCAGCATCTGATGTGTCACCATTACCATTAATATCTGTCAGAACTGTTACAGATTCTGATTTAAAAAAAAAAAAAAGAAAATAGCAGCACAGCAGAAGTGCTTCTGCTTTTGAAATTGGAGTTTAACAGCTCCTGTGAACTGTATTTAGTGTTGTCATGGCAGACAAATATTCAGTGCATTTTATTAGAGCAGGCCTCCTGCTTCCTCCTTCCCTTTGGCAGTAGGGCCTATGGATATTCCCAGCTTGTCCTTAATGCAAATACTTTGAGCCTGGATGTGCTCATTTTGGGATAACTCAGATAAAAGCCTCCTGAAAGCTTTGGGTTTATTGGATTCCGTGAGCACCTCAGCTACGGACATGCACTGGACATTCTTTTACTCCTGAAGCACTCCCTGACTTCGGCTGTGCTACCAAGCAAAACAGCAAAGGAAACCTCTTCACACTGCATTTACTTTTCTTGATAAATAGACAGGTCCAAGCCTGTCAGCCACTCAAGTTTTATGAAGCTGAGTTCAGGATCACAGGCACTTTTAATATTTTCTTAGATACTTTTGGGGCAAATGTGCCATGGGAACATTACGTGAGCTCTTGGCATGTGGGCAGAGCATTGGAACATGAAATGGAACACGATGAAACTGGTAAAATATTCCGATAAGATCAATTAACAGAAGGTTTTTTTGGTTTTTTTTAATTTTGTTTTTTGGGTGGCAAAATCAGAAGTGGGTAGCTGTTGAGTCATAGATGGCATGATCAGAAAAAGAGAAGAAATCTAAGGAGTGAAGATTCTTGTGCAGATAAGCACACCCAGAACAGGACAAAGGTACAGATGAACACTTTTTTGCAGTCCTGTCATGCCACCCACAGCCTCATATTGGTGGAAAGTATCACACAAACTGAGAATAGTACAGCCTGTTCGCTAAAAAAACACCAAGCACCATGCTGAAGGCCAGTGGGCTGATGAAACTGAATACTAAGTGTGACTTTGGGCTGTCAGGTGCACCATGGAGAGGATGGATTTTTCCCATAGGCATTTTGCATAGTCATTTACACCCACAAATAGTGAATATATCACACGGCTATTCCAAGTTAACAGTGTTTTTCACTTATTCTATAAAGGCATAAATGATGACTCACGCTGCAGGATAAATGAGAGGAATGAACCCTTTATTAACAGCCAGATTTAGGGAATGTTTTCCCTCTTGCATTGAAAGTAGTGGCTCTCTTTCTAATGACTCTGGAGATCACACTGGTGAGGGCCCCATTCCTCCAACAGCTTTGTGAGACTTCATTTGTCAAGACTTCGGCTGAGATCAGAGAAAAGCTGAAGCATTTTTCTGAGATGCCAGAAATGAGAGCTTCTTTGCATTCTGATCTTCTGACAGGTTTTCTCAGATCCAATATCTGCCATTATTTAAACAGCTCAGTTGGCATGTGTGGCATTCTGCAGGCTAGTAAGAAGTCAAGAACCACGCTCTGAGGACTTAATAATCTAAAAATTGGCATATAATTTAATGAAAAAGGACAAAATAAAGCAAGCTAAATAGAAAATTGCTCCGGGGAATATTCCACTATACTTTTAATTGCAGAGAATGCAGATCATTCGGGCTCCTTCTGTTTCAGATTTGTTTCCTTTTTTGAATGATTAGACATGCAAGAGAGAAAGAGGTCAGGCACAGCAACCTGAAGTTCCCCTAGGAAGGATAAAATAGAGGCTACAAAGAGAATAAAAATTTTGGAACCAAGCCCTCTTACTCTCCTGCCCTGCCTCTCCTTTGTGTTGCCAAAAAAGAACAAACCAGGAGATTTCAAGGGGAAGACTTTTTTATTCCCAGAAAATTGGGGTATCTTCAAGGTGATCCAAAACCCACTTGCCCTTCACTCCCGCCTTTCCTGGGAGATGCAGCATGGAATTGGATTGAGGCTGCTGCTGTGTGCAGCACCAGGGCTGACACACACTCGGGCCCTTCATTGCTCTGTGGGACCACCCTCAAACACACTCGGGAACCTCCTGGAACGAGGGGAGCTCACTTGTACTTCCCACTTACTCCTTTCCCTCCCACTCAACATATTTTCCCTCTTTTTCCTGCAACACAGCTAAATGCACATTTAGCAAAAACATTCCTATTATCAGAGTTTAATAGACTTTAATTTTTCTCTGTCTTCGCATTTGATGTTTTCTCCACAGAAGGTGACACAAATTTTGCTGGCAATTATTTTCTGAGTAACCCAATTAGTCCTGAAATACAGAACAGTGAATGTGGTATATTTCTAGATCTCATTTATAATGCTTGTAGATTTTTTTTTATTTTAAAATATATTTTTTTTTCTATGGAAATTCTCTGCTGATCATCAGATATAAAAAGATTATATTGATGTATGTAAAAGGATGGTTATTTTATAAACTACAGCTATAATTTTGTTTCAAGGTAAATGGCAAAGAAAAGGGCAAAAAGACACATACGTTAGAAGTAAGAAAAGATAATTCTTAAAATATCAGTGAGCTGGTCCTCACCTACCCTGATTCCAACTGCAAGAACAAGGAATAGAACTCAATTATGGGCCAACAATTTTTCATATTTGTAGTGAAGGAAAGGAAAGGAAAGGAAAGGAAAGGAAAGGAAAGGAAAGGAAAGGAAAGGAAAGGAAAGGAAAGGAAAGGAAAGGAAAGGAAAGGAAAGGAAAGGAAAGGAAAGGAAAGGGAAAATGCAGAACACATTTGCTGTAGCAAGATATTTCCAAGATTCATATAGAATCCATCAACTACAGGGAATTTTAAAGGTACCTAAAATATATATATATATAACATGTATCCCACAGAAGGAACGTGTACAAAACTTTATGTCTTCAGGAATTCTTAGGGCTTTGAGTTTTCACTGTAAATTTCTTAATAAAATATGGTGGAAATTGGTATCAGCTACTTCAGCATTAAATGATAAAGCTGGGAGAAAAGAAGACTTTTCTTCTTCTGGACTGTATATAGTGCCCTGTTGTAGATATAATTTGTCTATTTTGATATGAATATTTTTCCTTTCTGCGTGGTTATTGGTAGAGAAGGCAATGGAGGCAGTAAATTGGTCATGTTGAGTTTGGCATAAGATCTCATTAGATCTTTCCAAGGTAGAAATTAGCTACACCCCTCCAGCTTGGTAAAATGAACATGGATATGAGTCAGCAATGAGCTGTGACTCTGGGTGCTGAGGGCACACAAGTTCTCAGCAAAACTGTTAAAGAAAGGAAAATTTACTTGTGGGGTGGAAAACATGACTAAAGAAACTCAATATTAGCTTTTTATTAGCAGATGTAGTTTTTGTTACACAGTGTGGAACTCTGTTAGACCTAAAATAGAGCTGGTGAGCAGTGAAAGAAAAAATGTTTTGGCTTTCTTTGCTGTGTCCTAAAGGTATTCCCTGCACATGGTGGGGGGACAGGAACAATGTGATGTGTAAGGTCCCTTCCAACCCAAACCATTCTGTGGTTCTAGTTTTGAACAAAACGTGTTATCTATCAGCTGATTGCACATTACCATCAGTTGGCCAGAGGAAGGATGATGAGGTCCTGTTGATCTTCCCCAATGAATATAAAGGGAAGAGCTGGGCCATGGTCAGACCCCAGTGCCTGTGAATCGGCACAAAGTGCTCAGCAGGGACCTCTTGGGCAGCAGACCGAGGAATTTGGGATGGCACATGTTAGAGGATGAAGGTGGGGCATGAAGATGTGTGCAGTGAAAGCAAAGAGCTCCTCATCAGCCTTTTTGCACAGAAGTAGAGGCTGCTGCATCTCCTCTCTGATCAGATTTGAGGCCCGTGACTCTCTCAAACACAATTTTCCTGATGGAGGAAAGACTTCCCTGTTCCTGTATCTGTTATGTTTTCTCCAACCTGATTTTCAGACTGGCAATTATAATGTCTCCTATTGCTGTTTTTTAAATCACAGAATTTAAAACAATCTAGTTAAGGACACAGACAAACAGTCCCCAGGAGAGGACTGGGAACAGGAGACACATGCCAGATTTTCTCTTATAATGAGCTTTCAAAGCTCATTTCTTGGTATAAAGCTTCCATATCAAAAAAGATGTTGCCACTTTTTTATTTCTTGTTACAGTAGAAAGAGAGTGTTTGGAATATGGAAAAACTTAATATTGGATTTGCACCAGGAAATGAAGCCAGGGGATCTGGCCAGGAAATACATGCTCTGAAAAATGGGCACCTCCAGGATGGCAGTGGCTGAGGGGTAAAATACTGGAGATTTTAAGATTGTTGCAGTATGAATAGCTCCATGGAATATAATGAATCCCTGACAAGTGGTGTGGCTTCTTTTTCTTTAAGCAGCTCTGAAAACTTTCCAGGATCCACTTCTAATTCTGTCTATTTTGCAAACAACCACAGGGCAAATTCAGGGCAACTCTGTTTTAGAGAGATGCATTCTCTAAACTGGGCTGCTAATATTAACATATCCCCAGTGCCAAGTTTGCAAGTCTGAAGATGCCCTTGTGAAGCAATGAGATGCTAAATAAATCAAACTGTCTATTATCTCTATAATCTGTCCTGTGTCCAACATCGGCAGAAGCAGGTGCATCCTCTCAAAAAGCTTTCATAAAGTGTTCTCTCTCTGCATTTTTAGACACGATTACTTTGCAGTGAATGGATATATTTGGGAATTTTATAAATAAATTACATGATAGAACAATCCCCATAAAAATGCTAGAAGCTACCACACAGGTTTAAAGAAACTACTAAAAAAAAAATTATTTATTTTTTTCCAAGCAATAGCAGCATGGTCTCTAAATGCATTTGCACACTTGATTTTCTCTTACCAGCTGTTGCCCTTTTGGACCCCAACCAGCATACTGAAGCTTTGCATTGCTGACCTCAGGGGGATACAAATTCTGGGGATCCCTGCAAAAAGAGAAAAATAAGATTTCAGCTTCAGAAATGCCCTTGTTTAAGCTGCTGCACCCCTGCTTTAGAAATACACCACAAACTTGTAAGATGCCTTCTGGCCAGATTTCAGTAGACTTTTTTAACAGTAAGGTAAATACTATACCAGTAGCAAGTGTTGGTACGATCAAGCATTTAAGTGACAATTTCTGGTTTTATTAATAAGAAGCTAAACATATTAGTTCTACTGCTGACTTGCCTAAGCCTTAAGAATTAGTTCAGGGATGGCAAATGATTTAATTGTATATATCAACACTGATAATGTCCACAAAGGATAAACAATAATTATATCTTTATATCCTACTGCCACAAGAAAAATATAATTTCATCTCCTCACCCAATGGTTTTTTGCCTCATAATTTTCTTTTGAACATGATGGCAGAAAAGATTAGCAACTCTATGACAACTGATAAGAAGCCTGGCTTCAAAGGGAAAAGCTCCTGTTAATACACAATTTCTAATTTTTTAGAAAATAAAATCAAAATGCTTTTCTTGTTCTTTCATCCATTACTTTCATTTTGTAGCAGAACATAAGTGACACACAGGAAATGCAATATAGAAAAACGAGGCTTTTTTGGTAAATGTCAGAGCAGCATAATGTCATTTTATCCCAGCACAGATAGCATTGCCTTAACTGTATTTATACTCAGCACAAATAATTGCATTACGTATTCTGAAGTCACATTGCTGCAACCCCACGTATTGCAATATCCTACAAACACGAATGCTAATAAAGCCTGTATAAAATATGCTTCATTAGAAGATCTCCAACTGCTTGAAAAAGTATTATCATCACTGGTCTACAGACAGGAATAACAAGGCAATTTGAGGCCAACGTCACCAAAAACCAGAGAAAAGAGCCAAATCCTGCCTGGCCTTTAAGCAAAAGGCCTTCTTGAACAGTGTTTCCCAGACCATGTTTTCAAAACAGAACAGAACTCAATGCAATAATCAGCCACTAAGTGAATTCTCTTTGCTGCCTGTTTTGGGACCTGGAGCAGTAGCACGGTCACAGTCCAGCTCTGCTCTGCCAGGCAGGAATTCCTGGGGCTGCACATTCCCTGTGCGCTGGTGCTGCTGCAGCAAGGCCAAACACAGCACAAACAGGAATGCTCAGAACCGATTTTGTGCCTCCTTTCCACTGTGTAAAAACTGTCATTTCCTGTGAACTGTTCAAAGGCCGGCTGGAATCAAGGTAGACCCAAGGTGAGGACCCTGATGGCCACAATTTCCCCCTTCCATTAGTCCTGCAGGTGGAACTCCCACAGAAAAGCTGACAAGTTTGATGGAGATGGGATGAGCTGGGAATGTGGAGGGGCAAGGCTGGATTGTTGAGGCACTTGACACCTCAAGTCTGACTGTATTGTAGGGTGCCCAGACAGCTTTTGGCTCTAAGTGCAAAATGTCATCCACAGCTGCTGCCTGTAGAGTAAAATTGTATTTTTTCTTATGTTTTTTACCCAAAAGCTGTCTTTGTGAGCAGCCTAAAGTAATTTTTTGTAAGGTATGGATGAGAGAATACCTAATGCTCATACACAGAGCAGCCACAAAATTCCCTTTCCTGTAAAAAAATGAGCCATATAACTTGATCTGGATCTTTTCAAGCTTGTATGCATTAGCTACTTAAGTTTCCAGTCAGCTATGCCTATTAGGAATCAATCTCTTTGGTTAGCTATCTTGATTATCTTAACAGAGAGTAACCTCTGAGGGTAGAAGGAAAAGAAAAAAATAGTGAATCAAATCAAAACCCCTTTTGGGAGAAAAAACCAGCACTTCACTATTTGTCAAATGAACTATCTAGTTCTTGGGTTATTTTACCCATGGTGAGAAGAAGAGCTAGATATTACAAATCGAGGGAGAAATACCATCCCTAAATAAACAGATTATACAAATTGCAAGAATTTAAAGCTGTAATGCTTCAGATAACACAGGTGGAGCTAAGGGACAGACACGCCAATTACAGCGAATAATTCAAACCAGAGCTCAGGAAAGTCCTGTCAGTTCTGCTCGCTGCATCATCTTTCAGAAGAGGAAAACTAATGCAATGAGAGATGCTGCATAAACCAGCTTTGGTAGCTGATGAGGCAGAAGCAAAAGCAAAGAGCTGTGCTGCAGACAAAAAAAAGCAAAGTCATCTTCCATTTCTTGGGTATGGGCATAACCATCTTGGTATATTCTGGCTTATTCTTCACCTTTTGAAGAGAATCTTCTTCCCTGAAGTAGCCACACTCACTCACCCACCTGCAGCAAACTTCAGTATCACATGCAAGGCAGTTGAGAAGACATCCCTCCTTGCCAAGCCTGATCTATCAGGCTTCAGAGAAACTGCAGGAATTCCCTGGATCTTGGCTGCATCAGCAGTGGCCAGGGGAAACTGCACTGTCAGCAAGCCCAGAGGTGGTTCCATGAAAATGGAGTTCACCTACTTGTGAACCTCACTGCGAAAGATCAGATTGCCACACATTTATTTGGGCTACACTGGGTGCATGGTCCATGGTGATATGCATGGACTCTTGCCCTGGAAGCCCCAAGTAACCCCTTAAAAACCCATTATCAAAGATTCATAGACTGCTTTGGGTTGGAAAGGATCTTAAAGATCATGTCATTCCAAGCCCCCTGCCACGGGCAGGGATGCTTCCCACTAGACCAGGTTGCTCCAAGCCCCATCCAGCAGGACCTTGAACACTTCCAGGGATGGGGTACCCACAACTTCTCTGGGCAAATTATGTCCTAACTAATTATAACTTAACTTCTCTGGGCTGTTATATCACCTAGAGGGAGGAGGAGGAGGAGGAAGAGTTCTTTAACACAACTGCTCTGGGCAGGATGACCACAACTCTCTAAAGCTCTCTTTGAGAAAGCTCTCGGTGATCCTCAAACTGTAAAGTCCTTTTGGAGAGCATTTATCAAACACATTTCCAATTGTCTCGTGCTATTCTGGATCTTTAGCTACTTTGTTGAATTCCTGTGGGGGAGTCAGACCAAATGCACCCCTCTGTCCCAGGAGCACTCATCCATTTTACAGGCGTTGCATAAACGGGATCTCATCCTAGCTCCTCCTGGGAAGTATGTTATTCCTATTAAGTTATAGTCCTCCATAGCTACACCCTTCCTTCTTCTCCAAAACAGCCTGCTTAAAATTCCTCTGTACCTTTTCCCCCGAATCAATCAATATTATGGGTTGTCTCAGCCTCTCCGAAGAGCCAGTGCTCCTCACAGACCCTCATAATTACGGCTTGTTTGGATTTGAGCCTGTCCCTTGTGAGCTCATTTGTGCAGGATGCTGGCTTGGAAATGGGCAATTCCAAGGGCAGTCTGTACATCTCTGGCTCCTGGTTTGGATGAAGAGCCAGCTTCACTGCATCCTTACAGTATTTTCACTATTTCCTCACAAAAAGGAACCTTAATCTTAATTTCCAGCCAAATAAAGGCCTTATTAAACAATTGCCATCATTTCCTTTGTCTTTTAAAATGATTGATCTTATAGCCTGGGAAAGAAGGGAATAATATGTTTTAGGCCAGACAG
Source organism: Pardalotus punctatus (assembly GCA_013400915.1). Lineage (NCBI taxonomy): Eukaryota > Metazoa > Chordata > Aves > Passeriformes > Pardalotidae > Pardalotus > Pardalotus punctatus. The sequence continues at coordinate 102,869 of VZTX01010409.1, read as the reverse complement.
AAGATGGAGCAGGTGCTACATAAACTCTTCCACATTAAAATGACATTGTCTGGACCAGAGGCTGTTAAATTGCTCCAGACACAGGTGTGACTTCAGCACCATGTTCAAAAAACATTACTGAAGTAATAAATTGAGAAATTTGCTCATTTACATGATGTTTTTTGCCAAAAAGTCCCCCCTAAAAATTTCCAAACAAGGAAAAATTGCAAGTGCAAGCAGAGAGCTGTCTGCCAAGTCATCCTTGCTTGCAATTAAGCTCAGAACAAGAATGTAGAATAAAACAAACTAATCAATCACGTGTTACCTGCATTTGACTTTAAAAATTACTTTGATTAATGAGGAACGTGTTAGAAAGGGTTTGTACTGGTTTTTGCTTAAATTTTTATATCTGTGTGTTCCCTCTTCTGACATTTTCTCCTAAAGGAGGCAAATTTGCCTCAGAGACTTCATCGCACTGATTTTTCCTATGAGCATAAACATGACTAACTCTTCTATATAAAGTTCCCCAAAAGCAACTTAAAAATACCCAGAATTTTTCCACTGTAATTGAGGGAGTGGCTCCCTTTACTTCAAGAATATTTTACAATGCCGGACTAAAAAGTCTGAAACTGATAAAAGCAGTCAAATTCTGGGGTATGGTATAGGCTGTTCTTCTAAGGTCTGTTTTCATAACTCTTAATTATAATTTCAAATACAGAACAACAGGACAGGGATGGGAATTCTTTGACTATGCTGCCACTGTGAACAAAAATGCAACAATTTGCACCAAAGGCTGCTCTGATATGTCCATCCTCTAAAGAAATAACAGAAATTATGTATATGAGTTTTACTGGGAAAAAATTTGAACCTCCTTGCTTTACTATGTCATAATTTTGGAAAATATTTACTATCTAATTAGTATGGTAAGATATCAGTAGTTTATAAAAGCTGAAGAAATAAAGACAGCTACAAAAACATGCAGGGGAGGCAGAAATATCCCCTCGTTATCTGCATCAAGCCAGCACTGAATATTTTGAAAGACAACAGTCCTAAGGACATCAGCTCACAGTACTTTCAGCATTTTTTATGGTTAACTATTAAAAACTACCTGTCTGTCTAAACTATCTGTCTCAGCACCAGAACTCAATGTCTTCACATCTACTTCTAATAACATAAAATCGGAAGGCAGCTAAGACAGATTTCTTCTTCCTTAGAAAGAAGGAAAGAAAATAGAGAATAAAATAGAGGATAAATCTGGGAGGGCAATTAAGAACTGGAAACTTCTTAATATTGAAGAGCTCTCAATGCATGATGATGAGGGGAAAAAAAAGCAAACCAGAGGAAATTTGCAAAACCAAATAAAAGCATGTAAAACATACAGGTTAATTAATAAACGTACAAAGAACCATAGATAAGGACACAGAGGAAGAGCAAAAGATTTCTAAGAGGCAGGAACACAATTTCTTGAGTAGCAAACACACAATTTTAATGACTTGTTTTTAATGACTTGACACAATTAAATGACTTGTTTACTTCAAAATTCACCAAGGAGAAGAGAAGACAGGTGCCATTAAGAAAATTTCTCCCCAGGAGATACAGAGCCCTGCTGAGACTCACAGTGAGATCGAATAAAATATGACACAAATGGGAATAAAGACTTGCCAGAACTGATAATCAAGAAATCAGACTGTTAGAAGATGCAACTAAAAGAACCCTTCTGGAATTCTAATAAAAGTGCTTAATTAGATGGGAAAGGCTCTTCCATTCATCTACCCTCATCCACTATTAAATATTTAATTCCCACACTCACACATACACATAGTTTTCTTGCAGCACTTTTCAATGAACAAAAGTAGAAGGAGGTGATGAAAGCAATTTGAACTTATTAATTTCAACTGCAGATGCACATCAACTCATTCACCCGCTCTTAAAAACATCAGCGCTCACCAACCATTTTTTCCAAGATGAATGAATCCCATGGATTTAGAGTATAAAACATAAAAAGCAAGGGAATCTAAGAGGTTTGTCTGTAATTTGGCAATTCTTTTGGATTCAGGCCAACAATGTGAGCTCAGAGGTCTTTCTTATTATAGTCTGCCTGTGTCTGTAACCACCCATCAATGTAATATTTGGTACTGAACCTGCAAAACCTTGCACTTTACTATTACCACCTTAAAATCATAGATTCACGGAATGGTTTGGGTTGGGGGGAATTTAATGATCATCTAGTTCCAACCCCCCTGCCATGAACAAAGGCACAAAAATCAACCACTTGACAGAAAAGGAGCCACCAACTTCCATTGGTAATGGTGTGAAATGACGGCACAGACTTGCCTTTGTAGTGCAGGTCTAAAAAAACTGATTTAAAAGTGCATCAGAGACTGGTACACAGCTCTGGGTTGCAGTGATGCAGGCTGGAGGACTGCAAAACATTGATCAAAGCCTCTGCATTTCCCCGAGCAAGCAAACAGTGGAAATGGACCTTGGATACTGGTAACATTACTTTTAAAATGATGACATTATCATGTTTCTCATGTGACCCCTCTAAATTACAGAAGGCAGAGTGAATTCTGACTGTATTTTTTAAAATAACTTTTGTTCCTGGAGTAATATTTTGTCTCCTAAGGAGACAAGGAGAGGCGATAGCACTCAGGTGATAAACTCAGCCACTTAAAAGCAATTTTCTCTTACTCATGTAATTTTCTTTTACTCTACAGAGCTTTCTCAGCCAGTTCTGACCTCAGCGCTACACAAGGCATAAGGTAAGGCACTGTATTTATCAGGTTTTCATGAGTATTTATCTACAACAGAGACATGAAAAATGAAAACCTAAATATTTGAATGCTCTCAAGAAGGCTAGCCAGAATTGCAGCTAGCCAAAGATCAACTATTCAAATGATGGTTGAAGAAGTGCAGGTTGAAGAGAAGAAACTTGGTAAGCACTGAGATGTTTAAGAATAAACTGGGAAGATCTTCCCAGTAATGAGCCTGCATTGAATGTGGTTCTTCGGAGCAAATCTCCCGATCTACAGGAAAGGATGTTTGTGATGAAACCTGAGCATTTTCCATCCAGCTGACCTTGTCTGACTTTCAAACACTAATAAAAATATGGCACCATGATGTGATGCCTGCAGAGAGCAATATGGGATTATTAGTACATAAAATGAGATACAGAAATGATCTCCTATCACCAGAAACAGCAGAAGTGCCTCGTTACAATAAGACTTCACTGGCTGTTAGGTCACACTTTTAATTGGGCAAGAGATTGATTCTTGGGCGCTTGTGCTCTAAAATAATTTAACAGTCTGTGTTACTTGGTTTCAAACCAAGCCAGAATGACTCAGTATTTTACGTTTTCTTTTTGAAAACCAAGTGTCTGAGCAAATCTTATTTCTTCTCATGTCAGCAGGATAAGGAGATCTCCTTATCCTGGAGGTTTTTGAGTAGGTTCTCAGGAGTATTGAAACACACTCACCCCACACAGACTGTGTCACCATTAGTGAAAATTAACAAGGCATACCCTTAGTTGTGCCATTATTTTCATTTCCTAACAACTGTGTTATGATCACTTTTAAACAACACCACAACTGGCCTGAGTTCAGGTACAGTTTAAAAGTGGATGGCAAATTACTCTCCTTATTCAAAGGACAAAACAACCACTCTGGTTCTGCACTTCTGCCCCATAACAGAGATGTGTAAACCTGAAGTACAAAGGGATATAACATTTGCCTTCAGGGCTCTGCACATGGCAGGTCCTTTCATTCCTCTTATCTCCTCCTCATGTGTGACATGGGAGAGCAACCTGTTCTATTCCTGTCTTATCTCCTCAAATTTGTAGTGGAACATTCAGCAAATGTCAGGGTAAGGGGTGAAGAGGCATCAGGGCTAGAGTGACAGGCTTTGGGCTATCAGCCAGGTATTTTATCACCTTTGCCATAGTGGTTACTGTACCAAGGAAAATACTGGCTGTAGCATCCATTCTCCACCCAGAGGGCCTCTCTTGCTTTCCAAAATATCCCCACACGCTTCTTCCCTGTGTGTTTTGAGCTCCCCAGGGGTTTACGATGCACATTTTGGGATAACAAGGCATTTTTAGACTGCTAAATTTGGTTAGTGACTACTTGTGGAGAGGTCACAGAACCAAGTAGCAAGGATAACGGGGAGCCCCAGGACATGGCTGAGGTGCACAAGAGCTCTGGCATGGACTGCTACATATTTCTGAGAGTTGGGGCATTGTACAGTCCTCAGTGACTGCCACAGATCCTTATACAGCCCTCACTATGTGACTTGAGCCCAGGACCCATAAAACACCACAACAGTGAGGAAATGCCCACAATCTTGCAGGTTTGGGTCCTCAAAACTGGTTTGGTTTTTTTTTTCAGGTGCCCACAAATGAATCAAGTCTGTTTTTTGCAGGATGCATATTATTTTTGCTGTGTAATCAAATACCAATGCACTGAGACTTTAGGGGGCTGAGAGTTTATCACCCAACCAGAGCAAGGAATAATCAAGGCTCACCCTGCAGGTTGTCTCCACAGTCCCATAGCAGGGGAGCGAAAACAGCTCCCCAGGGAAACCTCTGTTTCTTGTTCCTGTCCTAGTGGAAACCCCATCCAGAACCTTGAACATTAGGGCAAAAATACAAGCAAAAATTCCTGATTCCCACTATGAAAATCCACCTGCAGTTTTATTCCTGGGAAGGTGATGCATGGAAGCGGCAATTGTACAGACCGTAGTTAGTCAGTGCTGTGCACCATCATTTTATAAATTCTCTTTCATCCACCACTATTTCCATTTTCTGTCAAAACTCTGTACTAACTCAACCCTGCTGAGTATGAGAAAAGAGGAATACCCAAGCCAAGGAGCTGATTTTCGGTGGTGGCAGTGTCAGGAAGCACGTGTACCCTCCAGCAGTGACTGTGGTTTGGAAGTTGCCCACAGCCTGGGTTCATTCATCCTGAGGCACTAAAACATTTCCACATGCAGACGTGTTTCTCACCAGTGAAGCACATTTTATTCAAGATTTAGACTTTAATAGGAACCCTGCCTCCATTTCAGGGGGTGCTGTCTCAGAAAAACACAATGGGGGAGTTTGCTTCAAACCTTTTTTCTTTTCCTTTTTTTTTTTCCCTGATGAGCCATAAGCTATTGACCTTTTCTGTAATAGAAGGAGGTTGGTTGCTGGGCTTTTCTCCTCTAAAGTGCTAACATTTGTGTCTAACTATTAATTACCCAGGTTCATTTTTTTTTTAAGTCATTACTCTAATTCTTAATATCAAATCCTCCCCTCAGGGGACCATTCGTTATTATTATCACTATACATGGTTTCTAAGGTGTCCACCCACGTCACAACTTATTCTGGAAAAAAGAAGCATGTGGTAGGAATTGCTTTGCCTACACAAGAAAGGAATATTTCACATTTAAAAAAAAATAAAAATGCTGTGCAGTGACCAGCATGGGCGAGCAATTGGCAAATCCCCTGGGGAAATGATATGGTGTTGAGCTGCTGAAGTGGATTTCCTCCCACCAGCACAGCCAAGAGCCCTGCCTGAACTGCCTCCCAGGCTGAGCTGCTTTCAACCTGCTACAGCTTGGAAGTGAGTGATGCTCAAATAGCGGCTTTGCTTAATGAAAAACTGGTTCTTTCTTTTCAAAGGGGCACCAAATGTATTCATAAGCAATAAGCTGGTATGTGATTTAACCACAGTTCCAGTGATTTACAGAGTGTTTAATTCAGTAGAGTATAAAAAGCAAGAAGCCAGACAGCTCCATCAGGGTTTGAGCCAAATGCCAGCAAACTCAGATGAAAAATTCCCGTCCACTTCAGAGGTGGTCAGGTCAAGCTCCATGATCAACCTACCGAGTGTAACCATTCCAAGGGCCAGTTTTCTGTTGTCAAAATGCAACTGAAAAAGCATGTCTCATCATGAGGTTGCTCTTATTTATAGTCTGGCATAAAAGCCACCACACTGTGCAGAAGTGCCTTAATTAACTATACAAACGATCTCAAAATGTGATAAAATCTATAGAATGATAATCATTAGAGAGGGAGGAGAAAGAAGGAGTAGCAATAGCAGATTGATCATGAACTGCAGAACACATTTTTTAACTTATTTAACAAATTTCACATTTTCATTTGGTTTTACATACCTTTTCATAAAGATTTTATTGCAACCTCTACAGATCATTCTTGGGGGAAAATATTCAGCTCCTCTAAGTAAAATTTAATTAGCTGAAAACTGATTTTATTAAATACTATACTTTTTCCTCTTAAAATAAAATGTGGGCAGTAGTACAAGTTTATAAATGTTAAAGAGTGAAATCGTGCAGCAGTGTGTACAATATTTATTGCATATTGCCTCCATTGGGTAGGTACAATTTCTCTCCTTGCTTTGCAGATGGGGACACTGAGGCACAGGATTTTTTTAATGCTACAGAGACGATGCATAACAGGCCAGATCAAAATAAAATAGAGTAGTCTTGGTCAAATGGGCAGGTGTCTGAAGTAGATTCAGTTCCCTGAAGTTCTTTTATCCAAGACTTTAAATAGTGAAACACAATTTTCTTTTACTGCAAACGTGGAAATGGGAACACGTGCAAGGGAAAACTTGTCTTTCGCAATATGCAATAGGATACGTACAAAACAGATTAAGTTTTTTTTCTAATTAACTTTAAAGTCCATTTCTTTCCTGCCTGTGGCTTGTGAAAAAAAGGAGGCAGGAAGAAATAGCGAGAGCTCTGTAGAGAGATCTGTAGACATCACTTTGAAATTTTACCCACAGTGAAGCACCAGCTCAGTTCCTCTCCCTGTTATCACTTCTGTGGATCTCCAGCACGTTTTGTGCACTCACTCCACTCCTGGGACTTCTCTTGAAGTTACTGGGGCTCAGCGTGGGGGACTCGTGCAGGATTTTACAGACCCTGGCAGTGCGGGCAGGAAGAGCTGAATTCAGCTCCAAGAGTGCTCCTGTTCTGTTCTCACCATGTTCCTCTGAGTACAACACATAAATCTGGTGAGAAATATGGACTCTGCTTAGGACTAACTGTGTACAGTTCCCTCCTTCTCATATGCAAAATCAGTGAGGACTGGGAATAACTTTTGATTTTCTCCCTGATCCTGGTAAGAACATTTGGAATCTCCCACTGACACACCCCAGCTGGATGTGCTAATGCCCTGCTAAGAGAGGGTCAGCACCAATCCCTTCCGGTGGTTGAGTCCAGAGAGAAATGATTCATGCAGCACTGGGTGAGCACTAGGAGGTCTGAAGAAACATCTGTTTTATGCTGGGCTTTATTTCGGGGCATGCAAACACAACTGGAGAAAATGTAACATTTCTGCTGGCCACAGTGAAAGATTAAATACAGAAGTATGCCCTTAGATATCTATCCAAAATTAGCTCTCAGGACCCACAGTGCCAGATCAAACCAGTGGTCCAGCAGCATGCACTGGTGTGAAAACACCTTAATACTGGTGAGGGAAATCCTGCAACTAGGTTAGGAAAACACTCTGGTCAGTCCCAGCCTGACCATAGGAACCCTGACATTATTTCCATTACTTCAATGAAGGATAAGAATGACAAAGGTAACTCATTGGACTCAGTAAGAGCAACATTATTAAACACACAAAAGAATAAAACAATTTTCAGTGCCTGCTTTTCATAAGTAGGCTGTTGCCTGCACTGCTAAATTTTTACTTTCCAAAATCAGAAAAAATAACATTAGGAAATTACTGCCTATGGTATTGGAGTTCCACTTTTCCCCAGCACCTTGCAGGAGAGCTCCCTGTTCCACATCTGGACCCGCAGATGCTCTCGCAGTACCTATAAATTACAGCCAGTTGGCAACTGCAATGCAGCAAGTGCGACTGTGGGGTTATGAGAAGAGCCTTGCAAAAATATTTATAATGGAGACAGCTGCGAGCAGCTCTCCGCAGATACATCTGCAAAGCAGCAGCGTTCAGAGGGGAGCAGATGGGACAGGACGGAGATGCTCATCCCAGGGCTGGTTCCACTAGATGGCAGCCGGCGCCAGCATCACGGGTTTGGGCGAACAGCAGAGGAAAAGAGGCGGCATGAAGGAAACTGAACGGAACAAAACCCCCTACACACCTCTGCCCAGGAAAATGGGAACTGCGCATCTCAGCCGGCTCCCCCTGGGGAAACCATAAACCACGGGCCATCGAAAGCAGGAGGAAAATGAGTCAAACCAGTGGGGGTTTCGAACCTGAATTTACCAAGAGGCTGTGAGAAAGATGAAATTACAAGAAGGGAGATATTAAATCTGTGTGATCTCTTTCTTCTACCTCAGGCTTATTTTAATTACTAAATCAGATCCTTTGAATCTATGTCATTGGCATCTATTAGTTGTCTTATAGAGACCCAGACTGGGGAGTTTACTTTGACAACAGCTCTTGTGGGAAAACGCTGCAGTCCTGTATAAAATACCATTTGGGAATATATGTACTAAGGACATGACCAAATTGGTTTGTCAAACTTATTGAGAGCTTGAAATGAAATTTGGAAAACACTGGTATGAGATCCTTTCGAGTTCAGGCTGAGGAGCCTGCAGAACGTGGCAAAAATAATTAGAAATTTCCCTTTAAGAAACAATTTATGCTGGCAGATTAATGTCATGTTATTTAAAAAGTGATGCCAGAGATTAGGCTAATTGGCTTCCTTATTAGTTAGCCTCAGCAGGGGAGTAGTGCGGGCATGAGCGGGTGCAAATCCTAAATTGCCTGGCCTTCCTGACGAGGCAGATCATAGCTGAGGATGGGGAACAGGATAGAGAGAGAGAGAGCACGGGGAAAGTGCCACTGTCACAGCCTGTTTCCAGGGCTGACTGTCTGGTGAGCAGGAGGGACACTGGAGGGCAGTGGGTTTGTGCACCAGCAGTCCCTGCCCCAGCAGTCCCTGCCTCAGCTGCTGAGCTGGAGCGATGCCGAGGGCCACAGGCACAGACTGACAGGGTGTAAAGCTGTGCCTGCTTGTAGAAGAGGATTAATGCATGAAAACTGTTAGTAAAAATGACAAAGGGGTTGTTGCTCTGTGCATGATTTTGTCACTCCTGCTGTTGTCAGGTGGAGGGCAAGGATGGCTGCTTGTGGATTGTCACCAAAGAACCTGGAATGTCAAACTGAAATGAACTTCTGCTGTGTCCATGTGTTTGGTCCTGCCCTCAACAACCTTCCTCCCCACATATCCATCAGAGAAATATTCTTGTGTTAAATATAAGATAGGTGGGGAAGAGACTTTTACCCTTTTATCCAACAGAAGGTCTATGTTCAGCTGATGTATTTCACCACCTGTTACATCACATTCACCTCCTAGACCTGTCCTCTCTGTTCATGCACTACCCTAAAATATAAACAGAGCTCCACAGGTGTGATAAATGCCCGTGTTCCAGGGAAATGGAAATGTGCTGCCCTTTCCACCACTCCCATGCACCATGATCACCTGAAAGATCAATTAAATTGTCACTGCACCATATAGGTCACAGTAGAGTTGAAGTTGGGAGGAACAAGGAGCTGGCTGTCAAGGACAAAGAAAGGTCCTGCAGCAGTAGAAAACTGTCTGGATCACTGTATTGTTATTTTTTTGCATTTCTAACACGTTATGCATGATACTTCTATTTTTTCCACCTTTGTTTTGTCTGGAGTAGAACTGCGCTGTCAATCAAGTCTTTTTTTGCTCCTAGCCAGGTTTGCTGCAGACACAAAGCTTATGTGCTCATGCTGAGTCTTCATCCTGTTGCTGAACACTTTCAGCCCACAAGCATTGCCAGAAAGATGGAGTTTTCAAAAACTATTGAAAACATATTGAATAAATTCCCTGGAAAGCCCCAACCCAACCAACCAACCAACCAACCAACCAGCCCACCAACCAATATGAAAGAAAACATAACTAAAACAAAAAAACAAAGACCAGATTGTGGCAGGGAAGAGACTGAAGAAGTCTGGAGTGTGTCACATAGGCACTACAGCCTTAACAGGGTTGGTGGTGAGAAATCTCCTAATTCCCATGTTCCAACCATACATGGAAACAATTTAACATCAAGCTCATGATTTTTTGTGGTGAGTAGATCACAAAGCTGGAGGGAAGGAGGCTGCACCAGCTTCAGGGCTCAAAGATTTCAAATCATGTATGTCTGTACTACACACTTTTTTGTACAAAGTATTGTTGGTCTGTCACTAAGCAGGAAAAAAAGAAGTTATTTTAGCTTTGTTGCTGTTGTTGTTTGAGGGTTTTGTTGGCTTGCAGGTTTTTTGTGGGTTGGTTTGTTTGTTTCTTCTTGTTCATTTTTTTATGTGTATGTGTGTGTGTGTGTGTATCAGAGTGCTGAGAAAAATCCTTGAGGAAAACCTGAATGTAGCTAGGATTTTTATGGGGAAAAAATGCTGAGAGATGGGTTTATATCTTTCCATTTTATCTGTGCTTCTCCATTGTTAAACCCATTGGTTACTGTACCTGTTTAGCCATAATGTATAGTAATGGCAATCAGAAGAATCTTGGCAAGTACTAAAATGAGTCATGTGCAATGTTGTACAGAAATGGCAGAGCACAACTAGAGTATCTCTTTTTACCATTTCTGCAGTTATTGCCATTAAGATCCTTAAAACACACAACCTGTCAGCAGCTTACTGGCTTTTAGCTATGTATTTAATAATGAGTTGAGGAATTTTGCTGTGTAAGTTACACATTTCCATTAGTGCTATGGAAATGTCACCCTGAAATGCTCTGTTTCAGCATATGTGACTCTGGTATGGTGGCATCCACTCCTGACCAGCTGGGCCACTGCTTGAATTCCACATAGAAAAAGAAGGTATCTTTTAAGGGAAAAGAAGGTAGAAACTAAGAGAAACCCTAACCCTAAATTCTAAAGAAAGAAGGCGGATGAGATGAGTGGTTGGGTGATGGAGTTGGAACCACAGGCACCACAAAGACAAAGCGTAAAATGGGGGATTTAAAAAAAACCCCACAACGAATCAAACCTAAAGAATCAAACCTAAAGAATCAAAGAATCATAGAAGGGTCAGAAGGGACCTTAATGATCATCCAGGTCCAACCCCTCTGCCATGGGCAGAGACACCTTCCCCTAGATCAGGTTGCTCAGAGCTCCATCCAGCCTGGCCTTGAACACTCCCAGGGATGGGAAATCCACAGCTCCTCTGGGCGTTCTGTGCCAGTGCTCACCACACTCTGAGGGAAGAATTTATCCCCAATATCTAATCTAAACCTGCCCTTTTTCAGTTGGAAGCCTTGTCCTATCGCTCCATGCCCTTGTAGGAAGCCCCTCTCCGGCTCTCTTGCAGGGCTCTTCAGGCACTGGAAGGCTGCAATGAGGTCACCCCGGTGCCTTCTCCTCTCCAGAGCTCTGGTGAGTAGCCAACCATGGCTCTCAGCCAGACACCACCACATCTATATTCTAGACAAAAACCCTGAAATCTGGAATATGAAATTCATGTAGTCTGACTCTCTGGGGAAGCTGAATACTTCTGTTTCCAGACTTTGTCATCTTTTGCACAACACACAGCTCAGTGGAAGCTGCAGCTGAAAGCCAGACCACTGCAAAGGGCTGTCACAGGAAACCATTTGTCACAATGCACATTGTTTTTCAGGATTCTTAATGGCTGAGTTTTAAAATGAAGACATTGAAAAATTGCTTACCCATGAGGTATTTTGCTGAGGACATAATACGCTGTATATGAATGCTGATACACCTGCAAAACAAAATTAAGAAAAAGACAACAAAAAAAAAGATTAGTAACTGTCACCTGTGTTAATAGGGCTTGTTTTTTGCAAAAATAGTCTAGCATTTGTGGCTGAGAAGCTCTTCTAAACACTTCGAAATCTGTAGTAGAAAAGAACAATGCATTAACCCACTTAAAGCTGTTGTGTGTTCTTTTCATCTTGCACTTTATTACAGTTTGGCAGATCTCACACACCCAGATGCTCGGTGTCGTTACCATGGCTACCAGGTCTTTGATTAAACTGGGGGCACATGGGCTCTGCAAAGGCTAAATATAGAACAGTCATTAATGAGGACACCTTGGTCAGCTGGAGACGTTCTCCATCATTATAACTAGACAACAGGGCTACAGCGCATGTTTTTTGCTTTATTTCCACATAAAAAAACAGGGAGCGGTGCTGGGTGATATCAGAGCGGGTTGTCAGGCCCCTGTCAGTCACAAAATAAAACTGCATGGACTCAAGGCATACAGCTGACCTCGTGTTTCTGTGACCTGCTAAGTTGCATCTTCATATCAATCTGTGCTCTTTGGGCCTCGGGGAGGAGCTGGCCAGCTTGCACAGCAGCTCATCTTCGAGGGGAGAGTTTATTACTTATTTTCTAAGTAGTAAATAGTAACACCAGAGTCAATGTCAGTGATTTAAGAGGTGGTGATTTTCCACTGGTGACAGCACAGTCCCTTACAGGGATCAGAAGTCAGGGCACCAATGTGAAAGGTCTGAATATGAATCATTTTATACAAATCTATGCAGGAAGTCACGTTTTTCAGTTCTTTTCTGCTACTGTATGCTACTAAACAAATTAATTAGTCTCCTAGTAATCATTTAATTTGGTTTCTACTTAAATCTTTAAGCCATTTGCTGTCCAGAAACTCTCATAAAGCATCCTGTCCCAGAGGACAAAGGAGGAATTTCTTGAATATTTGCTTGAATACTTGAATACAGCAAGTTTGATCAAAATTATTTTTCCTGGGCTCCTCTGTTTTTGCACAAGTACTTTTTTTTACTCTTATGCCAAGAAACCATGAGATGTCCTGGATGATGCTGCCAGCCCCAGCAGGGGCCATCCCAAGCACATCATCAGCATCACAAGTGAGCATGACTCACTCCCTGACACTCTGGAGGGCAAACCTGAATAGCCCTGCACCTTCTGGGGTCTCAGGGAAGACACAGATAAACACAAGGCACACCAATAAACACAAAGTACGTCAATAAACACGAGACACATCATCCTGTAAACATCAAATAAAACTTCTCTGCTACAATCTGAAACCAAACACTAAATCTTGGCACTACTGCATGGGCTCACTGAACAACAGGCATAGAGCTGAAAGCACTGGATTTTTTTACCTATGAAAAGCAGAGACTCACGCTGGATTGATGTGATTTCTTCCCTCCCTGTGCAATTCACTCCCTTCATTACAAGTACATCATGAGGTCACATCCCCAAATCCTATCTCCTTTTAGGCATTCAGATCCACAAGGACTCTTCATGCAAGGTGATTCTCCCTGTGTTGATATCAGGGAAGGTCTAGGAATACAAGTGAATTCACCACAAGCCAGCATTTATTTCAGTACAAGTGTCCTTTTCAGCTCCACCTGTGTCAGATGATGTCAAATAAATTACCATTTTCTCATCCTCATCCAATCATACCAAAGAGCTCTTGAATCTTCTGATGCTGATATCTGAGACCTGGCTGATGCATGCGGCCTTGGAGCTTATTCCAGCTTTGATGAAGTCCTAAAACTGCTAAAATTCCTTAAAGAAAAAGCCCTGGAAGACTAAATCTGCCTACAGATCTGAAAAACTGATAATACATTGTCATTAAATACTGAGCCACTTTTGTCTTCCAATATCCCAGCAGCAGGATGGAGAAAATTATGTAGATGTAGAAATTGTGATCTGAGGCTGGGCCAGTCTGAGGTTGTTCAAGGCTATAAGCCATGCTGTGTTGTCAGATACCAGAGACATAAGCCCCCCAAAATGAGTATGAACAGATGCCTTCAGGGGAAAATAGAAAATTGTGGCAGGCTGGAGGGAAAAGAAACAGCCAGGGAAGTTCTGAACAGGACACCTGCTGATGTCCTTGCTTGTGGTACAGAGTCCTACAGCCATGGTGGATAGTTCAGAGCTAGAAACAGAGACATTAATGGAGACTGAGGAAAAACATTTTCTTTGCTGAAAGAGCTTAGGAGTGAGAAAAAGTTGCAGGACACTTAAACAACTCCTTTATTTTCTGAATGTCATTTGTCATTATCTTGGGTATTTGGCCAGGCTTAAATATCTCACATCAGCTGTGCTGTAGTATACAGTCTTCAAAGGCTTGCCACTAGCAGAATTCACTCAGAAGATCAAACCTTTCTCAGATAAATCCTTAAAATGAGTAGGTTTGCTCATGTAAAAAACAACTACTTGTATGAGGAAAGATTTCAGGATCAGACATTATTATTTTATTATATTATTATTATTGCAGTTGTTAAGGACACAAGCACATGCAGCTCAAAAGTCCTTCTCACCTCAACTATTTCAAACCTATTTGGAAAACACACTGCCAGCAACTCTTCTAAGCAAGAATCCGAGAGAAAAATCACTTTATCGCTTTCTGAGAAATTAAATGTCTGCTTTCCTCTTAGATATGCAAGCCAAAAGAAGTTAACTGAACTTTTTGAGAGGATGACTATGTTTGCTAAATATCTCTACTAAAATTTCTGCTGGGGTCGAGATGAATTTGGCTATTTGTGTGGCAGCAGGAAAACCCCACAGCAGGGAAAAGCACAGGGAAGAGATGAGCGTTCTTCTGAAATCCAAACTAAGCCTCAGAGAATGGAGAGTACTTCAAAGTTCATAATCATTTTATTAAACCTCTCTGTTTCTGAGGCTTGGCCAACAAAAACAGCTGTATAAACTCTGTGTGTTCCCCTTTTCTATCAAAGAGTGTGCTAAAAGCCATCAACTGATTTGACAATCTCAGCCCTGTTTTTTAGCTGGATCCCAGCAGCATTACACATCTCCTCTCAGCAGAGATGTATTTTTGGGGGTAGCAGAGTTTTTGGCAGCTGTTTTACTCCATGGATTCTGTGTGCCAAGCCATCCCCCCAGCGTAAGTCAGAACAGGTTTGAGAGTGCTCTGAAGGGTTCTGGGTATCACCACAATCAGGTCCCAGAAGCTCCCACACCAGCTGTCACCAACAAGTGCTGTAGAAGTCATCAAGCTAAAACCACTGGGCCAGAAACACTCTCCCACTGGGCTTCTCATCCCAGGTCACAGCACAGATCTTGTTTACTTTCAATCTAAATTATTCTCTTCAACAGGTGCATGTTTATACCAAAATCATACGGGGACTGAGAGACAGATCTATCTGTTTCCACTGAAGTCTTGGAAAGGCAATTAACTCTCTAAAATTCAGAAGAATGCAGGACTAATTATATATGACAACAGCTTGTTGTGAGGCCACTGACCTCGTTTTATGTAACCAGCAGAAAAAACCTGGGCCTGACCAGATGACAGCAGAAATGGGAACACTGCAGCACACACAGCAGCAGAGAAGGGCATCCACCTCTCCAATGCCACCAAATTCCAAAGGAACGGGGAAATTGTGGCTCCAACAAGGATGAAAAACAAACTGGAAGAAGCAACTTCTATGCTCTATCCTACTACTAAAGTACGGTGTGAATGGTAATGTCTCCTTGAAAGCACTTGTGTAAGTGCTGTAAGGATACAGACCCTAGTCCAGCAGGGCTTACTGAAATACAAACGATGAGTTATTTAAGAATAGAATGGATTTGGACTCGTTTATTCATTGTGACTATTCATATACTTTAAATCAGAATCCACAGCTCTTGTTCTTGCCCCAAAGTAACTGCAGAAATATGTGACATAAATCCCAGAAGTTTGTGAAATGGGTTTTCAGCATCTTATGACTGGTATGGAAGATTACACTACCTGCTGAGGATTTATCAGATACATCAGAAAAAAAGAAAATGTTTAGTTTACACTTCCATCCCCTCTGTCTGTCCGTTTCTGTCTCACTTTGTGGGCTGATGCCAGGCCAACACTAGCAGAAATCAGTATTTATGGAAGGTTTTCTTTAATGTTTGCATGACAAGGCGTTGAATCAATACAAAGGCATCTCATTTCAAGGAGGTTTACAAACAAAGAAAGGGGGGAAAAGTCCTCAGAAGAAGGCTCCCCAAATCGGCCCAATTCACTCACCTTCCAGTAGGCTGTTCTATCAAAACAGCTGATTTAGGGTCATACCACTTGGCATAAAACAGCTCATGGATCTGGGACTAAACCCACGTGGACTGGCTGACATGACCTCATGATTGCTTCTTACTTGATAAATACAGGAACAAAGCATGCTTTGCATCCATTTTCTAAATGGCCCCATTGAGCCACCTGGCCCTTCATAGAGTAGTGTTATTTACATTAAAGAATTACCCAGAAAACTCACCAAAAAATCCCATAAAACTTAGAGCTCACAAGGGACCATTACAGGACATAGTAGAAGTGCAAGCTGTTTGCAGCTTGCAAAGCTAAATACAGAATTTCCAGTGTTTAATGTCTTTCTTCTTTTTCAGGAATCACACATTTAATCCAAAAAGTCATTCCAGCACTCCCAAATAAAAATGAACACACTAAACAGTCATCAGAAAGAAAAGTGTACAACAGTTTGCTAAAGCCTGAAAATAGCAAGAATATATTTTAATGTAATTAATCATAAAGCATGCAGGATTTATCTGGGTAAAATGACTCATTTTTTATTCTGCAACAATAAAGTATATCAACAAATAATAGATCTCCTCTGGATTCTTAACAGACCCCAGTTGTCTTGATAATCTATCTGCTTTTACTCTGTAGTAAAACAGTAAAAATATATCACAAGTGGCTGGAAAAACAGGAACTGCCAGATCCATTAAAAGGGTTTCCCACAAAGAGTTGCTAAAAAGACATTTGCTGGAAATAGATTATACAGCCCATTTTCCTACTTATGCTATGAGCAGACAAATCCCCAAATGCACATATGAATGTCAAACCAATTGAATAATCCCAGGAATTTGACATAATTACATATTCCACCTTTCAAAATGGTCCAGCTGCCCTTAAACAGTAACTAATGCTGTGATGCAAAATATGCAGGTAAAAGATGATCTGCCATTTGGCCTTTAGTGTCTGTGATATTTAACGAGGCTCTGAAGCTGACAGATTACCAGGGAAATGAGAATAAAGTAGAATGCAGGAAGGCTGCTGCTATGCATTGGCAAATAGCTCACGTATTTTGTACCCTGTTTCCTCACAACGGAATGAAAGGGAGGGAAAAAGAAGTTCAGGAGAAAAATCACAAACATCAGGCAGAGGTTGTGTTTCCTTCTCCTGCATGGACATACCATGTTTGTAAAGGATACAAGTCACTACCACACTGTCACGTGGATTCTTCTGTTGGTCAGTCACCAACAAGAAAATATGATGTTCACTTTACAGGGTAACTATATTGTTCATACAAATCTTCCAGGGGAGAAAAGGATAATTATTTGATTGTAAATACCTCACTTCCATAATCTCTCGTGGTATTCTGTGGAGGATTAAAGCAGGTTGCTGTTCCTGTTTGCAGAATATCCTGTATTTTTTATGAAAGTCAACATTAAAAACTAAACTGTCACTTAATGTGTCAACATCATTTGCCTTGATCAAAATCCTCTATGATATGATTAGTTTTGTTTAACCTTTCTGTTCTGTTCAAATGAAATCCTTCTTTTGCCATTACATCTTGAACCAGCCCTCCAAAGGGACAAAAAATCCATTCCTGTACCTGACCACCAACTTCTGTGTAATGTTTTGTTCAATTTCTGAACTTTCATTCTCCCCTGTATTTGTGATTCAGAGCACAAGGGGTTACCTCTGGCTGAGGCACGGTTGGGTAATGGTCTTTTCAATTTTCCCCTCAGTGGAGACAGAATGGTCAGCAGTGTTCTCCTCAGCCCCACTATTTTTGCAAAGGATTACGACCCTTTTATTGCTAATAGGCACTCCATAGTAACCAGTTTGGAATTAGATTCTCTCAGAAACATCACGCTATCTATTCTTTTTGCGTCACTGCAATAAAAAAAGAAAAATTACCGAAATCCATACTGGTATTTTGTACCCTGCACTCAATGAAGCTTGATTGCTTGCAAGAACTAAACAAATCAATAAAGCCACATAATTTGAGTTCTCTTCAACATTCTCACCTTTCAGATTCATTGTGATCCTGACCTATTTTGCTTTCTTCTGAGACAGCATATTCTCTTTTGTCCCTGCATTGAATTATCCCTTTATACTTTATCACTTCTCCAGTAATGCACCTCCAGTCCAGTCTCATGCTGTGTGTCAGCCTGCTTGTACAGCCCTCTAAGGAACACTTCCCATTTCTCTCCGTGCCTCTAATAAATTAGAAACCCATAATGAAATGCTATCAACGAGCATTTCCTGAGCATTGGTTCAGCTGGCAGCCAGTAACCCACAGCTGTCATCAAACACCTGATTTGGGATGCTCTCATTTGCTGCGCCGTATCCAGCTGATCAGCCACATGTGGGATGTGCTCACAGCCACGGAAAGGGCACTCTGGAACTGCTGGGACACTCCAGGACAGCCTGGGGGATCAGGGAAGGGCAGGGATGGGACAAATGGGTTTAAGCAAGGAAGGAGATGAGAAGAAGGGGTCTCTGAATTGATCAATGTACAAAGAATTTGGCAACTGGTTGTCTGTGCTGTAATTGTCTCTGTATTCCAAGGAACTAACTAACATTTGGGCAAAAGAAGGAAGATATATACCTGGGGAATGCATGTATTAGAGTTGGTGTGGGAAGTAAGCCTTTATCTTGGAAAGAGGAGGGAGGGATCCCAACTCAGCAGCATAACTATGCCTTGGGTGAGGTGACACAGTCGACATGAAGCTGTCAGAGACACAGAGAAACCTGACAGGTCCGTGCCTCATCTCAGTCATACCAGTGGGAATCAGGAGCTGCTCCACCCATATCCAGTGCCACAGGAAATCTGGGTGTCTCCAGAACCAGGAGGAAACTTTAGCAATTGATTTGGAAGAGGGAAGTAACACAAGAGGCAGTGGATCACCAGGAAGAGTGTTTACATATGTCTGTTTTTCAAATCTTTGAACAGTTTAATCCCTTAAGACTGAAAGTTAAATCACTGTCCTTGGTGTTTAAAGAACAACCAGAACAGCTCTCCGGTCATGCAGTGCTGTGAATGCCCTGCCACCCACACCACAGAACAATCTTCCATCAAGGTGACATTGGGAAGGGACAGCACATTCCTGCCATGGGGACTTGCATTTTGGAAGCATTTGCGAGGCAAGCTGGAGCCGATTGCAGAGGGGTCATGCGCGGCAGGCAGCGCGCACGTTAATATGTAAATCTCTCCCACAAACATACAGAGGCTGTGCCAGGATTAGAAACTGATTTTCCAAGCACCAAACCAAAGGTCTCTGAAACAGCAAAGCCAAGGAGTTATTCCTTCACAAATAGTGTCATCTCAAGTCTGCAAAACAACTGTAAATAAAGCGCGATGGCAACATCCACCACAGTAATGGATGGACTGCTGTGTTGTACGGTAATGATGCTAATTCACCTTTCACAAACTGATTATCTATCTCAGTTGTTTCATGATAATAATTCTTTATTAAAAGATTAGTTTTCAAATTACACTTTTGAGAGCCTCATACTGCTGACAGCACCAAAAGGGAATTTCAAGGCCAGCTTGAGGATTTATGACTTTGTGATAGCAGCAGAGTGGAGTGGATGCTCTTTTTGTTACAAATGCAGCTCCAGAAGCAACTTAGGCCACAGGTATTAACATACAGCTCGTGTGCCAGCTCTCACCCCTCGGAGAGCGTTAATCCAATCTGCCAACTGCTGCTGCACTCTAATACAGCTCTGCCCTGCCAAGCAATTACAAAAGCCTCCTTTTGCTCCCGAGCCACCTGTCCCTCACAGCGCTTCACTGGCACCACAAAGCCCTTGCAGTCACTGGCTTAAAGGACGACTGCTCCATTTTTAACTGGTGAATAAAATGGTTGCTGCAAAACTCTCAGTGTGATTTTTGCACCAGCCGTTGTGCACCTGTTGATCCTCAGGTTATTGGGAAGTAGCTGCAATGAAGTTATAAAGAATTAAGAATGAGGGTTATCAACAGAGCTCATTCTGTTGATATTTTTAAACTTTTGTCAATATGCACATCACATACATAAACTCCCAGGTTCCACTCCCACCCTCTATTCAGAAACTTGGAAATGAGAATAAAATTATCTAGTACATAGTTGTGATTTTAACATACCTAAAGATATATCTAAGGAAAAGAAATAAAAGATGAACAAATGACATTATTTTGTATTAGGAGTACAAAAGTAGCCTGAGGCCAAATAAATGTTTTAGAAGGAGATAGCAATTATCCCAGACCCAGGAAACATAGAACACCTTCAGATCCATACAAACACACACACAATGATCCTCTAGGAATATCTGGGATCACAATAACAGCTGCATTGGGCCAGACCCAAAGTCCATCCAGTTCACTACCCTGGCTCAGCAGCCCAAAGCAAATTCAGAAAGAAGCCAAGAGTTAGCTGATTTTACAGTCATGTCATCCTTTCCCAAAATACTTTCCCAGGCTCTTTCACTTTGCTTCTTGGAGTGCTTCTCTTTCCAGTTGCCTGCCTTGAGGGATGTCCCGGCCGCTGCCCTCTGCAGCCATTCTTTACAACCTTTTACTGTTTTTGCACCTCCAGCCTCATGCGCAACTCCCCGTTCCCAAACAATAGTGCCAAAAGCTTGTGTGGGGCATGATTCCTCTCAGCAGCCTTTGGTGTCTATTTTAGTCTTAGATTGACACCATGAATTATGCTGCTTACAGAGGCAGCCCAGGGTGGCTGGTGGAGGTGGGAGTTTACAGGGTTCACATCTACATTCACTCGACTGACTCTCACCTTCATTGCCTTTGGAGCTACAAGTGTGAGGGTTGAAGGACAGCATGAGAAATTGATGCTTAATTAATGCTTTTAATGAAACATTAGATAATGCCTTCTTTCAAAGGAACATTTCTTGAGCTGTGCAGACACTGACTGTGGAAAGATTCTAAAAGCCTGTTTTTTTGTGAAGTTTACAATGCAAATGGTACAGCTTTGTAGCAATTATGTGAAAACCGAGCCATGAAAATGTGCTGAATGCTTAGTATATCTAAGTAATTTATTCATTTTTAAATAATTCACTTTAGAGGCAGAAATTAGCAACTACAGAACCCCAGCATATGTTCTATTAAAATTTACTCCTAGCCTGTAAAAATTGCTTTTTCTACTGTAGCAGCTCAGAATGTGAATAGTACAAAGAAGTTAGCACTGGCATTGAAACTTTTTAAGATGGTCCTAGGCTTAGGGCACTTTTAGAAGATTTCAGAGTCCTTTCAAAGAAAGGACTCTGAAACAAGAAAGATGAGTCTGTCAGAAAGCATTAGAGAGCAACAGTTTAAAAGCAGTGAAGTGGATGTGAAAAAAATGAAAATATTCAGATACATGCCAGGGACCTTGGTCAAAAATCCTCTCCCCGTTCAGTGAAAGATTAATTTTCCAGTTCCACATGAGATCAGAAGACTCAGAGCTGTAAATGTACACATAGATATAATTCACTGGAGGAGACAATTCTATTTTCTAACATAAAGAAAACAAACTGAAATCCCACAGAAGGCAGGAGGACATTTTAGGTGTTGTCTTTGTGATGCTGTGGACAACTTCCACGGGGTAAATGGTCTGTAGTGATGATGAGCATCTCTTTGGGAAGCAGGGGGAGAGCAAAGAGGACAGGAAGGAGCACCAAACCTCCCCTGCTCCTTGCCTGCTGCAGAACCCTTCACTGCACTGCCAACAACAGCATCACTCTTCCCCTCCTGCACAAAAAATATGAGGACTCATGCATTTAAAGACATGACTAAAGCCCTATGATTCCTCTCCCTTTTCAAGAAAGAGCTTCTTTTGGGCAGAGAATAGAAGAAAAAAGAATAGAAGGTTCCATTTTCAAATCTGGGTCATTAGCTGCCCAAGGAGGAACATTAATTATTGGTTTTAACATAGAGCCGGTAAAAGCAGAGTTCTGCAGGCAGTTAAAGAGATAAAAGGCACTTGTTCAGGGTAAACACAGAGAGCCACACACTCCTTGGATTTAGGCATGTAACTTGGCTAAAGAGGAGAACATTTGCGTCAGAAGATTTGCATTTCTGAGTAGAGGAACTTCATTGGGGTGCCCTGCACATCAAGAGCTGTTTTTCCAGGAGAGGGCACTAAATATATATATATATTTTTTTTTTTTTACTATTTCAGTGATTAAAACTTAAAAAATAAAAAATACTGGAAATCAGAATAATTAGATTATAGACTGATTCATATGTTTCTGCATGGAGACCAGAATTAAATTCTTTCTGGATTTGCTTTCTGAAGCCTTTTAAATCACTGTTGTTTTCCCATTTTGCACCCTATTCCTACTGTATTTCTTTCCTTAACATTTTAAAATAACCACCTATACTTACCACAATCCAATACTAACCAGAATGTTTATTGTCCCTAAAAACTTTGGAAGCAAATTTATGCTAAAAAGCAGGAACTCACTTCTAATGTAATTCTGAAGCTTCTATATGTTCCAAGGAATCTAATTATTTGTTAAAATTTTATTTTTTTCAATAATTTTCATACTCTGTTTATTTCATTCCTCGTAAAGCAAAGCTCCTCATGTTTCATTGAGATAGATCCCCATACAAGTGCAAGAAAGAAAACTTCAATTATTTTACTGCTGTCCATCTGATTCTGACTATCTAGGAAACCTTGTACAATTTTCTTATGAAGGCTTTATTTAAGAACAAATTGCAGTTTATTTTAAAGACATTTTGTGAATCTTATTAGGACATTGGTCTCTACCAGTTTGTTCAAGTTAGCTCATCTATATGCTCAGAAAAGGAAGCAGAATGAGAAATATAACCTTACGTGAGCTAAGAAAAAATGGTTATGTATCACAGTGTTTTGCCTTGAGGCTTTTTTATTTTCCCTTCCCTGCTTGATGAAAATCTCATTTACCAAAGAAAATATTTACAGAGGAAGACTGCTGAGAGCTGAGACTGATACATAATACACCTATGTACTTTTGCATGACAGACTAATTATTTCAGAGTTTTGATGCTCCTCTAGTCTTCCCTGGAACTGTGGATTTGCTGTTCAGTTACTGATGTGTATCTGTGCCTGTGAATAAATGTTGGATGCGGTTTGTTGGCCTTTGCTACATAAGCAAGGCTGTCCAACTTAGTCTGAAATAGTAATTTTGCACTCATTCATGTTTGTGCAATTTGTGTTGAAGTCTCCCAGCTCCAATCAGGAGGCTTCAGGTTTCGTTCTAACTCTGTTTATCTGTGTTATTAGAAGAACAGAAAGTGTTTAATCCATTGTTTTTAATAGGAAAGCAGTTAAAGCTCAGCAGCTGAAGTCAGCAGGCTCAGTTTTTAATGCTCTGTATTTTGTTGCAATGATCAGACTAAACTGTCCCTGGAATGGAGACAATGGGGACTCAGTAAGAATTTGGGGTTTGGTGCAGTTTTACCAAAATCACTGCTATATTGAGAGCAGGCACCAGCAAAACCAGAATGTGGGGATGGAGGACTGCAGGGAGAGAGCTGTGCAGAGCTCTGCTTCCAGCTCAGGCAAACACACCCTGTTGTGCTTTAGGAACGCACCCAGACCATCACTGCAGAAGCACAAACTTCCCCCTGAGAACATCCCCCAGTAACAGGGAGCAACAGAGCTAAAAAATCTGGTATCAAATGTGGTTTTATTGTTGACTCATGAAAGAGCTGCAGGCCCTAAGTCAGCACAGTGGCTGCCAGTGATAAATCACAGAATGGTTTGGGTGGGAGATCATCCAGCTCCAACCTCCCTGCCGTGGGCAAGGACACATTTTACTAGACCAGGTTCCTTCAATGCTGGGACAGTCCCACTCCAAGGACACTTACTGAGGATGAGGTGAGCACCCATTCTGTGCATTCAAGAGGTGCAAACACATTTTCTGTGGATGAGAGACACAAGCAGACCCCACCCAGCCATTCCTTCTTGCTGATACTCAGTGCCTATCATTTCCCTTTTATTAAGAATGGAAAATAAAGAAAATGTTGGCAGACTTGGGATGTGTCTTTCCATTCCACTCTTTTTTTCAGCTTCTACTGAGTTACAACGACAGAACCTTAATTTTAAGTAAGAACCCATTTCCCCATGGACCAAGGATCCTAACTACCAAAATGTCCCTACAGTCCATTTGTTTGAATTCCTGACCCCTGCTCTAGCTTCTTGTTTGAGCTAAAATTTTTTTCTCATGAAACCTAGCTGTGCCAAAGCAGAAGAATTGCTGTTAAAAGCAAAGAACCATCCAGGCTACATAAAGAAACAAATTTTCTGCTGGAACTTTGTTGAGATTTCAAATGAACCATGACAGTCCCCCAACCCAAATAAAATAAAGAATAGATTTAATCTGTTTTCTTCCCCTGTGTTAGTCCAAAATCAGCCCCAAAATTTAGCAATACAAAATTAGTTTCTGCAGTTTTTCCTTCAAAAGAAAACTCTAAGATTAAACTTGTCTGTAATTATTCCTCCACTGGCCTGTAACTGTGCCCAAAAATATCTTTTCTAAACAAACAATGTGAGAGAAATTGGACAGAGTGATGACTGCTGAGCACTAAGAACAAATATTCTCACCACTTGATAACGTTTACTCAATTAAAGTGGGTATCCACCCTCCTATAGCAAGAACTTTTAAATTTGTAAGCATGTGCAGTGGAGAAAAATCGGCATCAAAAGGGTTCTGCTGTTGGAGGCACGACTGAGGACACCTGAGAAGGCAGTGTTTGCACAACTCTGTAATAGAGTTTTGAAAAGCCACAAATCCCTCTGGAGTTGTGTGGCAAACTTCCCTCTCTCTGTGCCACTGCAGATATCAAATATTAATTAGGCTGAAACAATTACAGATACCAACACATGACAGCACGTTGGTACATCTGACAGAGATATTGTGACTTCTGCCTGCACTGAGACTCACTGGTAGGAAAACCTCCCAGCTGCTGAGGTTTCATGTATTAACAGTTTTGGTTTACTCAATAAAAGGTGACCAGGAAGAGCTGATGTCCTGGCTTAGATACTCTCCCCAAGGTTGGACAGAAAAGCAAATGGAAGTGTAGAAATCTTTTTGAATCAACCTCCTCCGATGCCTTTGAAATTTCTGCTTTGTCTGTCTTGTTGAAAACAGCAGATGAGGGAATTTATTCATGATGGGTTTGAGATTGGAGAAGATAGGCTGCCTTTCACAAAGACCAGATTCATAATTAATAATTCCCACAACTACCTCCTTTTGAAATAAAATATTGCCTTTAAGTGTTGTCAAACAATAGCTGTTGCTTCAGCTTCAAGTCCAAAGTAAAATATTGCCCACAGAATTAACCTCTTCTATGTTCTTAGTACATTCTTGTTAATACAACACCCTTGGACACACAGGCCTTACCTTTATTTATGTAAATGTAGCTCTAGCACTGCTGTTCTACTACACAGAGGTTAAATGGCACTTTATCAAACAAGGTTATTTATACTACTCATCTTTGCTGTTAAAATGATATCACTCAAAACAGGATCTGTAAGAAGAAGCAGAAAAAAAGGTGACCCCCACCTTCAGCCCTGAAGCCCCAGAACAACCTCACTGAAAGCCCACACAGGCACAAACATAAAAATGCTGCCATTTTCAGAAGCTGTGAGCATTTCATTGAAATATTAACAATTAGCTGAATGGTATTGATAATATATATTCTGTGGGAAGTAACTGAAGATGTTGCTTTCATGGAAATACAGCAAATGATCAGATTCGATGAGTGGCTGGCCTATGTGTTTCCACTAATTCATTAATAACTTGACTTCTGCTCATTAAAAAAGCACTGAATGACTACAGACACTCAGCTCATTCTACATTCACAGCTACATTCATACACTTGGTGAATTGAAAGAAGAGAAGATACTCTGCTAGAAGATACTCACATGCACAGATGTAATAACAGAAAAACATCTCAACTAATATAAACCTCACAGAATTTGTACTGATTTATTTTCCTCTTTTTATTTAGGAAGTGCTTTATCCTAAACCATTATTTATCCTAATAACAGTAACTTTTTCTCACAAGTACACGATGTTACAGTGCTTTAGGCTTGAAAATGTTGGAAAAAATAATTTGAGCCACCAGGCTTTAATATAAGTGAACAATGCCCTTATGTTGTGTAGCTTTCCAATGGAGAAATCCTCTTGATTTATGAGCAACAAGGACTCAAACTGTATTCACATTAAAAGAAGGATGAGAACAACTATAAACATAAGCTTTTTCCCTCAAAATGGCCCCCTCAAAAACCAATAATTTACAGCGAATGCCAAAAATTAAACAACAATCGTTAAACCAGGTAGCAATATTTTATGACATAAATATTCTACCTGTGCTCACTTTATCGTGAAATCACTAAACATTTTCAGTGTTCCTGAAAACAACACTGGGTGAGAATGAGAAAAGTAAATTTGAAATGTATTTATTGCCATAGAAAGAAAAGAGATTTATGTAAACCTATTTCTAGGCCTGGTAAATCCATTTCAATTAAGTAATAAATATCATGACTACAGTCTGAGCAGTATTACTGATGATAGTTATGACAGTGTTCAATTTTCAGAGGTATATTTATCATAATAATGTTTATCACCTAGCTCAAAAAGATGTTGTGAGGATTCATTAATATTTATACCCATTAGTGTTTTGGAAATAACAAGTGTTATATTATTTTAATTTTTACACAACTAATTAAATTAGTATGAGATTGTAATTGGGCCATAAGCACAAAACTTGTTCATTCCACATAAGAAGCAGACTTGGAAAAATAATAAAAATTAGTAACAGTATCAATAGTAATATGTTGCTTTCTATAAATAATGCTTTTTTATTTCATTCATACTCTATATACAAAGTCTAAGGTTTTCTCTGGGTCTTTCTGAGCTCTCTTTGGTCCCACCATTCCTGTTAGATAAAAGTAGGGAGAAGAGAAATACTGAACTCACCACATGAACTAGTCTAAAAAATAACAATTGTGTTCCAATTACAACAATGATTAATTCTTTCTAGCCTTCAGCATTAAAAAAGAGCATTTCTTTTACTGAAAAATAGGTAACAGCATCTATTTTATCAGCTGCAAAAGCCTCTGAGCCCTGACTTTGTTCGGAAGCCTTTGCAGTTTGGTCCATGCTAATCAGCCACGATTTCTAGGTGTAATTGCCCTTAATCGGCACAAACACAGTAATGGGCTGGTGAAATAGGAGACAAAGAACAAAAAGTTTTATCTTGTCAGCTTTAGTTCCTCTCTTGAATGATGACAACACTGATTCATAATAAAGGCAATTAAATATTCCCTATTTAATGTCTCACTGTGTCACGCCAGAAAACCATTTTTCTTCTCACATATTTTCTCTATTTCTTTTATTCCATTACACAAACCCCACTGGTAACTTCTGCCCAGGTGCTGCGGCCAACCCCATTTGCCCACATGTTTTGGGGTTATTAAACTCTGTATCACAACCCCACACCCTTATTCTGGTGAAGGACGATTTGCAATCAAAGTTTCTCTATGGAGGTATTTACTCCCCAATGCTTCCCTCAAATTCCACCCTGCTGTTCCAGCCTCAGGTTGCACCTTGTTTTAGTGTAAAGAAACGAAAAATAAACAACAGAAAAATTGTGGCAGTATTTTAAGACAAAGAAGCCTGGCGTCTTTGCTGTGACCTTTCCAGAAAAAGAACAAATCTTCTGTGTTCAAGGTTAGAAAAGCTCCCTATTAGCACAAGGCTTACCCAGAATATTGCTGCCTGAAAGATTAAACTTCTGTAAATATAAGCAGTGCAAAAAAGCATTTACGATGAGACCTGACAGCCAGACTAGCCACAGTGTACCCACACCAGCCTCACAGCTGTCTGCCAAGCTTCCTGGGAGAAATTTGTTTTAAGGAATGTGCTTTAATTCATTATCCTTTAAAATGATGGAGCGATACAACAGGAAAACACACATTAGCTGCCTCAGTATCTTTGCAAAACAGGTGTCTGCCAGTTCAGCGCAGTGTTATTCCAATGTGGGTGTCAGTGCTGTCACCCAGACCAACACTGAGCAGAGATGCTTCTGTGCAAATAAATAGAAAAATATGGAAGGAGCTGTTACTGGCAGGAAATGACTTTGTAGTGCATTTCTTAAAAATATTCCGCTTCATTGGAGTGACACATTGTGCTCTTCTGTTTTGATGTTTATTCCTGCCTGGTATTAAACATGGAGGTTGAACCCATTAATTTCAGAATTCAGACAAATTTGTAATTCATACTATGCATATTAAGATATTATACGTGTATGTAAAAGCAGCGCAACAGTACTGTGTAAAAAAAAATCAATGAAAATATCTATACTCACAAACAATTAAAAGGCAGCCTATCACACTTTCAAAGGCCAAAAAAATAAGAAACCATTTCTGACACTAACAAAATAAGTACACAATAATTTCAAGAAGTTCCTTTCTTTGAAACTGTAGAATTAAACTTTAAAGACATGTCCTCTGCCAATACATCTCCTGAAATTTCCTTTTGACTTTGCAACAAGGACAACTGCCCAAGGCTTTGCTAATCAATTTCTCGTGTTGCAGAAAACAGCGTAATTTGAATTTTGTCCAAGAATACAGTCTGAAATGCAGAAAATGTGGAGCGCTAACTAACATGCAATTATTTGTAGCCCAAGTCTGCATACCAAGGGAGAAAGAAGAAAGCTGAAAAAGTAATTTAACAGTTATTGCCATTTTAATACACAGAGCCACCCATCATGGCTTAAGGCTGCAATAACCAAGGCTGAACCTAACTACCCCTCTATTAGCCTGCTTCTTCAAACAAAACAAAACAAAACAAAACAAAACAAAACAAAACAAAACAAAACAAAACACAAACCCAGCAAACTTTGTTTTCTCCATAAACATGGATCTTAAAGGAAAAAAAAAAGAGGGGGTTTTGTTTCATTTTATTTTGCTTCAGGAACTCTTGCTGTAACTGAATTCGTGCACAATTTGCAGAGTTCTCTTGCACTGAGTATTTGTCACATCCTGAAATGTTCCTAAAGGTCATGTTTTCAGCTTTCCGCCTTGGGTTTTCCTTTCTGGAAGGAGATGTGGTGTGAGGAAGGGAGCACCTGGCTGCGTGCTGCTCTCTCTTCTCCAGACAGGCATCTTAGGGACCACAAACTCAGTGTTTTGCCTGTACCTCAAACCCACCGGTCTGCAAGAACTGAAATGCAGAGAGGAGGATGCAGTGCAAACACAGCCAGCCCATCCCTTCCTGTTCCCATGCCCCTCCTTCCACATTGCCCACATCAAGCCCTCCTCTACAGACTGAGCACAGTCTGGGCTGTAAAAGCCCCCCTAACTCTGCTTCCTGCAGATTTTCAGAGTATGCAGTCCTTTCAGTGGATAAAGGTTGAGAATAAAAAGTGATTTTCTCATTATTGTTCATAGGAAATTAAACTTCTTTTCTTTTTTTTTTTTTTTGGTCATTAACGGCATTTTTCTGTCATTCTCAGAGGAACTGAGGAAGCCCTCCCTCCTCAGGGCTCTTCCAGCTTGCACAGTGCATCTGAGCAGTGTTGGCACAGGGCTTCCACAGCCAAAGGCTGATTTCCACTAAAAGAACTGGATTTTACAAAACATCTCTGGCTCACAAGGTGGGGGAATTTGAGAGAAAGGCTTTGCTTGCTCAGTGACCCTTAGGCTGTCTTCCTCATGTTTAGAATTCACTTAACACTTCCACATCCATCTCTGTCTAGAACTCAGATAAGCTTCAGGTAAGTGAAGTCACACCACCAGTAATTTCCCAAGAAAAATCGTTACGAATTATTCCTAAAGTTTCTGATAGAGCTTTATTTTCCCTTCTTCTAAAACCAGGTGTGCTTCTTCTGACTTTCATAGCACCAAGTCAGGAATAACTCCAAAGATGATAGCAGAGAAATCAGACAAGCAACAGTCACAACTTCCACTACCTAAAGGACCAGCAAATTACCTTTGGTGAGAAGCCGAAATGTTATTTACGTTATGGAAAAATAATTACAGTTTTACGTGAATTAATCATTTTCATTTTGACAAATTGGAGATATTCTAGATTATAGAAACAAAATATATAGGGCTTATAGTTCATCCAAGTAGTACAGCATAGCTATCATTCAAACATTTCAGGCCTTATACCAGCAGAATTGAGAAAGACAAAAATATTATTCATGCAGAAGAATTGCTTCTCCCATGTTTGATTCTTTGGTCATCATTTAAAAATGATTCATTACACTTTTCCCTTTTGAAGTTTGGTAAAAAATTCGCTGTAATCCAGAACTTAGTAACAACCTAATGGTGATTTTTTACGAATGATTTATACCTAAACCTCTGAAGAAAAGGATTTATAATGAAAGTGATAGCTCAACCCTAACTGCAGCACTGGGAATGGTGACACTATAATTAATGTATTATTTCAGTTGTGGGAGACACTGACAGTAGCTTTTCATTCTGGGGAAGAAATTTATAGGGTGACTGAAGAAGGCACCATGGAAAAAAATATCACAGAAGAGGAATAGAAATCCTTGTAGCAAAGACATGTCCTTACAATCCCCCTCCCGAAGGCTATAAAATCCTGGCAAAGACAGTGTTTCCTCTGTGGTATAATTTATACCTTTCTCCTCTACTAGATGGCAGTGTGACATGCTCTCAGAATTGCTAAGTGAGGGGGTTTCTTGCTTTGTTTCACAGGAAGCAATTAATTGTAAATATTATCTTGCTGGCATAAAAGTTTTTTTAAAAAAGTTTGCCACTGGCTGTGTATTTTGAAAGCAAATCTGTTTACTTACAGGTTCAACATCAAAGGCAAATAGTGCATATTCCCGGTCAGGTGACACTTCATACCGGATAGCCTTTAAGGAGACCTAGAAAATAAATGCAATATTGAAATAAACATTTTTCAGTTTTCAAGCTAATGACATCTAGAACTAATTGTTATGACCATCTCTCTAAGGATGAAGAACTCTGCCAGATTAAGAGTCTTGAAAAATAGAATTATTTTTTTTCTGAACACCAGAAATGTTATGTGTGGCCCCATAAGAGAAAGAATAAATGCCTTGTGACTCAGTCCAGGCAGCTATATTAAAAAAATCCCCAGAATTTTCCTTACAATCTTACTGCACAATGGCTGATGAGGTGGCAGATATAGGCAGTAGTTAGTAGAAAACTCTGATAAATGGCAATTTATTAATTCCCTCTCATTCTATGTTTTCACTGGCCAGTGCAGGAGATGAAAAATAGTAAATAGTTTCTGGAGCAAATTAGTAATGGAGACACCACTACATCCTGCAATTAAGACAACACAGAGGAAAACTATTCCATTTTTCCCAGTTAAAAGTCCTCGGGATGCTGCCACGATACAGCGCACCCTGACCTGGGTTCTGCAAAAATCAGCACTGTAAATCTTGCAAACAAGAAGAAATTCCAGGATATCTCAGACTTGTCAGGAATTACCTTTTCCCTGCTCCCCTTTTCATTTGTTTAGTGAAGCCATTTCTCCTCCCTGGTGTGTTTTAAGATAATACATTGCTGGCACAGATGGCACCAAGGTCAAAGAGAGGTGCCACCAACACATCACTCATCCCCTGCCTTTTAAATCTCACCCTCTCACCCAGCAAATCAGATGTAAGTCCTTGGGAGAGTCCCACAGAGCAAAATGGAATGGAGAATTTGGGCTGCAGGGAAATACAGAGCACCCACTGGGAGAGTCCTCCTGAAGGCCAGTGAGGCTCGATGTGCTTTGGAGAGCCAAAGGCAGAGGGGACGGGTCATACCATCCTAGAAGGATTTGGATTGAAATGCACCTTTAAAGGTCCTCTAGTCCAACCCCTTGCCATGAGCAGGGACATCTTTGTTGCCCTGAGTTTTGCAGTTTTTCTATGTTTTCATTTTCTGTAAGAGTTCTCACGCATATTTCTGTAAACATAGCCATGTTTTGCTAACCGTGCTGAATTGTTTCCATTCCATTCTCCTGGGTGGAGAATGGACTTGTCATCTGCCCAGTGGGGCTGAGTGGATGTGAAACTTTCCACCTATCTGAGAGAATTTCTAAGAGAGTATAAAAATGAAGTCGCGCCTCTCAGAGGTCCCTTCTTTCCTGCCTTCTCTGACCAGTGCGCGTGTGTGGTTCTTCCATCCCCAAGTGCGACACATCTTCAACTAGACCAGGCTGCTCAGAGCCCCATCCGTACTAATCCTGAGCATTTCCAGGGATGAGGCACCCACCACCACCTCTCTGGGAAATCCAACGGGCTGATGACCCAGAGCAGATCAGGATGGGGAGGTACAGGGGAGCCTGGGAGCCAGAAGGGTCAGCATGAAGATAGATTTTATTTACTGTTATGTTAATAACATGGGGAAAGGAAATCATGACCAAGTAGCAAAAGTTTTCTGACCCAGGGCTGGGAAGGAAGAGGAAAAAGACCATGTGTCTGAGTGAGGTGTAATGGCAGCTCTTGCACTTGGAATTTCTGGTTTGGTGTGGAGATGGCCTGCAGAATTATTCACTGAGAGGGCAGAGGAACAAGGGTAGAACAGGCAGCAGGGTGGCAATGGCATGAAAATGTAGGATTATCTTACAGCAGTGTGCTTTTCTTACAAATGGCAAAAATTAAAAACCAGTGGAATAAACAGAGGCCAAATGGAAGCAATTTGACTTCAACAGACCTTGACATTAAAGGAAGCCAGCCCATTCCTTTACCCTTAGAATGGTAAAGAAAGAGGTTACACTCTGGTAAAAGAGCATTGCTTATGTGACGCAGCAAAGGTTGAAGGTTGAATATGGCATGTGAAGCTTAAGGTTGGGCCCTGCAACAATAATTCAGTGATAAATTCTTTTTCTCATTAAAAAATAATTATTACAATTAATGTGCTAACTTCTGCCAGAATGCTGTCTTCGTCTACTACAAAAAACAATGCTACAAAACACTTCTATCACTATAAACAATGCTCTGTATCGTACAGGAATTTGTTTCCTTTACGTTCATTTTAATAGCCACCTACTAACTTCTTTTTAGAACAATTTCTTAGTGTTTCTCTCCTATGCAACTCCACTTCTATTCCTCAACACTACTCAGAAACAACATTAAAATTACATTTCAACCATTAGGCTAGAAAAATCAGCAAACACACAAATTAAAAATAAGTATTTGCATGGAGGAATGTAGAGAATGACAACAGACAGTAAATGACACCAATTGTCTCTTTTATTATAAGCATGCAGAGATGAAAATTATGCATCTTTCAATTATATATGATATGCAAGGATAGCTTCAAATCTCTATATGATACTTTCCAGAAGTATGAGAGAAACTGAGCTTGCAGAATAATACGAAAAGCTGAAGTTCAATCTCCCATTATCCATCACTGCATAGCCCATTGTATTACCAGTAAATTGCTTCTCCTTGACAATACATGAAGTTGAAACCCAAGTCATTTTCTGCTTTACTGATCCAACTACAAGAGCACTGTGAAATTCAGCTACTTCTTATAGAAAATACTTACAATTTTTTTGTTTTCTATTAATATTGTTGAACTGTTGGTTTCGACGTTCCTCAGAATCACTGTGCCATTCTGGTTTCTGTAAATGAATTCATTATCTGCAAGGAAGAAAACAAAAGGTCATTAAGGAAATCTGGAATTGTCTGTTTGTGTGGAACCTAATTACAGACTTAAACCAAAAGTACTGCTGGGAACTTCCTTCTGAAGAAAACATTATTTTTTGATACAGCCATTGTTAAAAGTGGCTTTGAGGATAGCTAGAAAATGGCATGGTTAGTGTTTGTCGTGTTTATTGGGCCACATGTTCCCTTAGATGAATGCAAAAGTGACCTGTTTTGAATGTACACACACAGCGTGCTATATCGTTAGTGTAGAAAACAAGGTCAGAAAACCATTCCTTATGCTTAAAGGTTTCCAAGGTTCACAGTCTCTGTAGGAGTTTAATAAGCCTGGAAGATCTCTGAAAGTGAAAGGCAAATCACCCTCTGATTCTGGAACCTGATGTTGTCCAGATACTCCAATTCTGACATTTGTTCTGCAAACTTATACCAGAAGGAGAGATATGCAAAGAAATTACCATTTTCACATGAAACAAGGCAAATCAGCTTGTGTGTATGGACTTTGGGACTACTCCAGCTCTCAAGACAGCTGGACAAGGACAAGAATACCCTCCATAGCTGCTGCACAGTGGGGAGGCAGTGTCCAGCTCTCAAAGCACACAGCCTGCTTGGCAGAAAGGCTGGGGCAGACATGTGAAAGGGACTCCAAATGAGGGTTAGGTAGCAGGTCAAAAGTTCAGGATGAAACACATTACAACAATAAAGGGATGTCATAAACTGGAGTTTGAGTCTGATCAGTGCTTACGTGCACTGCCCTGCAGATAAAACATAAGTCCCGAGCACTCTGCCTTTAAAGGAATCAGCGGTTTTTCTTGGCACAGGACTAGGGTTCTGGTTTTTTTTGCGACTTGGCTAAACTGAGACTGAGAACTGATGAATCCTACCAAACTTCTGCTTCCAGTTTTAGTTACGGAAATAATTCCTCACCACCTACCCTTCCTACAGCTACCCCAGCAGGGTTCCCATGGTGCTACAAGGGTTAGAGACACATGAATGGTTTAACATTATCCATGGGTTTTCCTGGGAGGAATCAAAGGTGAGTTTAAATCCTCTAGGATTTACACGAACACAAATCCAACTCACTGTAACCAGATGTGTGCAGTGTCCAGTTGGGGTGATCTGCTAAAGGCAACACTGGGTCTAGAGACTTTGTTCTTTCAAAACTTTGGTATACAGACCTAGCATACTCCTTATCCATGTTTGAGTGTTTTATTTCCAACCTGGTGATGATAATCCTCATCACAGTCATTAACCAGCTTTATAAAACGCTCTGAAAGTGCAGATGAAAAGCCTCTATGCTCTGCTTATTGCTATCAATAAAAAAATCTCCTCCTCTGTATCACAGATTTACACACAAGTGGAGAAAGAAGTCTTCTGTGAGACTGGGATGAACCAGAATCTGTAAGGCCAAATAGTTGTGGCAATAAAGTTGATCCTCTCAAAATCATAAGGTTTTACAGACTTTAAGATTCTCAGAGTCCAAATCAGAGCACCAGGCCTTCAGACTCATAGGCAAAGTTCTCAAAGCATAACATATTTTAAAATTACGGAATAAATTTTATCAGCAACTTCTGTCCTGAATTTAAAAAAGGATCTGAATTAGATTAAGACTTGCAGTTGTCTTTCAAATATTCTTTAATACAATTTATGACTGAACAAACTAAGATACTTAAACTTGAGAAAGAACTGATTGGACAGAGCTAGGACAGAAGTCAAAAAAGTCACAGGCAGTATGTAGAAGATAAATAAGGGATGCTTATTCCCTGTCTTTTCCAAAATAAATACCAGAAGGCACTAGATGATACCGGTCAGTATCAGGTTCAAAACAAATAAAAGGGATTATTTCTTCATGCTGAAAGCAAACAAATTGTGGAAGTCACAGTCCCAGAACAGAGCAGGTGCCAGGGCTGCAGGTGGATCCAAACTAGGATTAGAAAAATGGAAGAAAAAATCCATCAAAGATTACATGTCTTGAAGGGAGAGGCTTTTCAGGAAGCCCTTGAACCAGCCATTGTGAGGGACTAAAAGGATATCTTGAATTGTCATCTTAAAAAATTTGCCTGCTTTTTAGACCCTTCCCTAAGTATTTGCCCTTGTCCTGGGCCACATGCCAGAAAGGACAATCCCTGGAGTCTGATCCAGCAGCAACTTATTTACAGCTCTAACTTCCAACTTCTGTGTCCTGATCCTTAAGAAATGTGTTTATGCCAACAATTAAGGAAGTAAAGCAATAAAAGATTTAATGCTTGATACACACCTGGTCTTTATATACCCAGGCCACAAAGACTGAACCATTATTTGTTATAAGAGGAAAGTATGCAGCCCAAATTTTTATTTTCCAGCAATGTTTCAGGCATTCCAGAAATAACAGGGAAAATTACACTGAGAAACAGACTATTACCTAATTATCAGACATTTTGAAAAAGACTACTGCTTTAATAATCACCCTCTGTCAGCAACACAGAATGTTTCCCAATTACACAATAAGTTCTAGACAAAAAAATCACATTTTAAAGATGTCCAGCAAAACATTTGGATAATTGTAAGCTTCTCAGGATATTTCCTAATTACAGAAAGAAATAGCACTGAAACTCAGCTCAAAGTTCAGCACACAGGTAAAGTATCTTATTAATCTAATGAGTCTGTGGAGCTGTTTCTTGAACATTGCAGGAACTGATGGAAGTCACATTACTGCCCATAATGACATTGCTACTAAATTTCATTGCTCCTTATGCTCCAAAAAACCCATAACATTTTAATAAACTGTGAAACTTTAAGAAGATTACATAAAAGTTGCTCCATGGTTAGAAGTAGATGACAGACTTTCCCATTATTTGTTAAACCGTAACAAGTTTAAAATCAGGGGCTAATCTGCCGCATGTACTTCTAGAACACATAAAAAAGAACAAATGAAGCAGCGCTGATTTGTTTGGGCTGCAAATCTTGCCATTATATTCAATACAAGCCATCAACACACCGTCTGAATTAATGAACAGAAAACTGGTCTGCTTAAGAGAAGAACAAATTGATCTGCATTATATTCCAAACAAAACACTGTGAGGTTTAGCTGGTCTTAGTCCTCAAAAGATGAATAATATTCCTGGACTACTGTTTTGAAATGTGTGATTTGTTCCAGTGTGAGAGCATTTATTTAAATGGGACATACCTCAATCAAAGCCAGAAAGCAATGCAGCAGCCTCTGGCTGTAATGAATTCTGTCCAGCAAGATGATGAGAATTTGCTGCCTGATTTATAGTTGTCACCACAGCTGATAAAGGTCATCACTGCATCTCATTTTTTATATCTGCCTTTCTTTGGGGCTGGTGTTCAATATAAATGATGCCGAAAATTATAATTTTCAGGCATAAAGCCATTAATTCAATTTCTTCAATCTTTCTTGGATTTCTTCCATTTCTTCTTCACAAAAGGAGTCATGGATGCCCCATCCCTGAAGGTGTTCAAGCCAGGATAGGTGGAGCTCTGAGCAATCTGGTCTAATGAAAGGTGTCCAGTGGGGCTGGAACTGGATGGTCTTTAAGGTTCTTTCCCACCCAAACCTCTTTGATTCCATGATTCAATAGCAAAGCTCACTTGGCCAACTCCTCACCTCTCTTTCAACCTCCAGGAAATTGTCTGGATGGTAGAATATATTTTCTGTCTGTGAGTGTAGACACAGACACATACTCACACTTACAAAGTAACCGATCGCAAAAACAGAGTGATTACCAGAAATTATGGAGCAGCCTTGGGATTATACAGAGTCAGTGTGGAGGAATGGGGAGGCCTGGGGAGAAACTTCTAAAAACCTGCCAAGCAGAACAGGTGAAACCATAAACCCCATCTGCTTTTCTGTCTTGAATTCAGTCAGAAAATACACGGGCAGAGAAAACAGACCCAGGGAGAGGGAGCAGGAGGACCTGCATGCTTGTGAGGGGAATTTTCATTATTTGTCAGACATTATGTAAAGCAGAAAGCAAAACCAAGTGATAAAAATATGAGGGGAAAAAAGTATTTAAATCCAGCTTTAACAAGTATTTGAATGAAATTGTAATTTTCTATCAGTTTAATAAGAGATGAATGAAAAGTAGACAAAAAAGGGGTTATGAAATTCACAATCAGCAAGTCAGCAGCAAGAAATAGTGAAAGAGAGAAGGTGCACTCGGGACTGTTAGGACCACTGCAGTCTTCTGGAGCCACAGATTTAGAGGAAAAGGCAACTTCTCGAGTCCTGATCAACAGACATGAAAGATAATTGAATGAGTCTCAGTCTGATGAAAGCCAGCATTGAGGGAATTACCGTTCTCAATCCCTAAGATTAAGGAAGATTGGTGAATAAAGGAAATTTAAATCCTGAGGTTGTTCTAAGCCATTTCAGATAAATGAGCCTCCAGATACTATCAGGATTGGCAAACATTATGCTGTGTCAAGAGAACAGAGAGCAGCAGGTCCTGTGGGATGAGCCCTCATCCCTCCCTGGGGACAAAGCTCACTTTGCACATGTAGGGATGCTGGGATGGAGCTCTGCACTGGCACGGGAAATGTCACAGGGCCACCAAGAGAGGATGGGCATCCTTCTGTTATTCCTCACAGGAGGAAAAGAAAGGTTGTTGTGGGGTTTTTAATGACCCAAAGCAGTCAGATCTTTGGTGTTTTACCTTACATCGGAAGGACAAGTGTTGCAGGAGCCCTGCAGCGCTGCCCACCGTGGTTCACGGCATCATTCAGCCCTCAGCCAGGCTGAGCCCACCCTCACTGAGGTGCCAGCAGCACCTGAACAAGCCAAGGATTTCTTGGAGTCCTCCCATGCAGGTATTGTTCAGACACACCTGGACAGCACTCACCATCTAACAAGATTACAATAGCAGGACAGATGTTTCTTCAGACAGAATTCATACTTTCAACAGGATGTAGTACAGTTGTATTCCTTTGGAAAAACACGAGGATCAGGAAGTGGAGTTAAAATCAAAAGAAAAATCTTCTGCTTGTTTAGCATCCTAATAAGTTTTCTGAAGGGCCAGGTGAGCTCCAGAAGAGTGAATGGAGACCAGAGTGTGGAAAGAAGTGCCCCACAACTTGGGCATGTCACAGCTCTCATCCCAGCTCGCACACACCAGGGCCAAAGAGAAGGGCACCAGGTATGGATTTTCAGTACAACCATCCCCACAGCTCAGGTGAGCAGTTCACAGGGAAAGTAAACTGGAGGGGACTTCGGATTTCCTGTAAAAAATGTGCTTTCTGAGTGTCACAGGCGAGGGAATAGCACAAGCTGTGGTTAACAGGTTGCTGTGTGAGGGGCCAAGACCCTAAAAACCCCTTAATCCTTCCAGATGCAGCAGAAGCATCTATGTTCGGACACAGCCTGCTGTCTTCAGGGACTGGCTTTGAGAGAGAGGGAGCCTGAGGTTTTTGGAAATAATGGAAGCAGAGAGGAAAACAACAGAACAGTAAGTTCACAGAGGAAGTAGAAAGTGTTGGAGAAAAAAACCCAGCAAACATTAAGAAGCACCAAACAAGAGGAATAAGGTGCAGCATGATATGAGCAGGGAGAAGGATGAACTCAGGCAGATTTATGTAAATTATTTACATATTTTACTTATTTTACTTTGCTTATATTTACTTATTTTACTTTGCTTTCATGAAAAGGGAAATTGCATCTTGTTTACCAGGCCTGCAGGATTATTGACTCACTTAGGACAGCATCTGCCTTAAGTGCAGTCAGGTAGGAGAGTGGGCCCCCAAAACCTGCAGTCCTTGGGGCAGGTAGAATTTAGTCCTCAGAAAAGCATCGAGAATAAATGTTGAATAAATGCTGGGACTGTGCATGCTCACTAACTGCTGCAAAACTTCACCACATAGATCATAATGCAAAATAAAAGCACAATCAGTCCCCAATGGAAGCCTATTCAGGTGTCCAGGCAGATGCAATCACAAACTCAGGTGGAAATAAGGCAGTTGTGATGATGCATTTAATAGTCTGATCTGTTGTTCTTTCAAGCCATGCTGCAGTGCATCTATTTGATATTTACAGCATGTACCCAACAAACAACTGACTCTGAAATTCCCTCCCCAAGGCAGAAGCAAAGATTGTTTTGATATTGAGCTGCTTCCCAGAGAGAAAATGCAGGGAAGGTTTCCCATCCCCTGTGCCCTGGTAAGCTGGGATAACAGAGAAAGTGGGAGGCAAGGATCATGAATAGGGAATAGCAGCAAAACCCCATTTCCATACCCACAGTTCCATCGTGCCCTCAGTGAGCTGCTCCTTAGGGATGGTCCCTGTAGACCTTGGCATTGGTAAATTTTCACAGCTCCTCCCACCACCCTGCCTTTTGTTTCAATCTGCCTGCCCCCACCAGTAACTCCTTTTTCTTCTGCCTTGCTACTTTGCCTGGCAGAAATAAATAAGGATTTATTACACTTTGTGATGCTGATACAAGGAGCAACAGGGGACAGAGAACAGCTTGTCTTTAACAACATTACTCCAGCCTTTAACTCCAGGAGACAACTGGAATCCCATTTTTAGCTTTCTGGCATTATGGGTCATTATCCTTTTACTGTTCCCAGCACTTTTTTCCCTACATGCAAGGCTGAAAGAAAAACTTCTTTAAGTAGGTGATTTACTGTAATTTAGCTAAATGCTGTATAACATATTGCATTGGTATATTAAGTAAGTGCAACATGATAGAATGTGTTTTATTATGCAAGAAGTGGTTTTAATTGCTCATCATCTCAATGCAGTTGCACTTGGTGCACCAATATAGTGCTTTTACAGTAGTGCCAGTAAAACAAAACACAATTATAGCTCAGGAAAATTCCCACATCAATGTGCACCTCTAGCAGGCTTGTAAATTAACTTGTCAAAAGCTTGAAGAAGACTGAGTCTTGGGAAAACTTAAAACAGTAACAATCAGTAATTCCAGTCTGTTTCCTTTTTTTATCTAATCCCAAATCTTTCAAGATGTAAACAAAAAAAAAAATTTAAAAAATCTCAGCACCAAGCCTGAAATCCAGGCTGAGCACACCTTTGAAATTTTGCTCCCTAATTTGAAACCAAGTAAAACTCTTCTGCTACCTCATTTGTGAGGCTGAACTCTTCCTCAAAGAGCCCCAGTCTGGGAACTCTGTGGGCTCAGATCACGACTCAGTGGCACAAGCATGAAAAGCTGAAATGCATGTGAGAAATCAAGAACTTGTTTCAACTTCAAATAACTCCCTTCCCTGCTTCTATCTGCTTTTATAACATATGGAGGGGGGGAAAAGACACTACAATTAGGCAAAAAATTGATGGGAAATTCTCTGGTCTAAATCCATTTTAATTCCATCCAGGGTAAACCATCTTGATTACAGAACTGCTGCAAAACCCTAACAAGAGCAGTGAAACCACACACCTTGTAGCTTGCTGCCCTCAGTTTATCTTTCTAATGCCTGGGGGGAGAGCACCACACTCAGCTGACTTTGGTGTATTCCAGAGCCGAGAAATCTCCCTCAAAAATTCTCTGCCATCTTATTCTCCTGTTCAGCTGTGCCCATGCCATGAGTTTTTCAAACCCTGCATGTTACAGGAGGCAAAGTGCAGATGACCCCTGGGTTACCGGACAGCTGGAGACAGCAGATTACACTCATCCCTTTGATTCCCTGCTGGAAAAATCTCACATTCAACACAGGCCAAAAGCAATTTAACCCCAAACAACTATTATCCCAGAAAATCGTCCTTGATGCCTTTATCCACACCCTACATATTTTTCACAGTCTCATCATGTAACTGAAGAGAAAAATGGAGTGCAGCCAACAGGTAGCACGGATTGGCTCATCCCAGCTCCATGAAGTGACTGGGGTGGGTGCGCAGCCCCAAATACACCATGGCACAGATTTTACTGGGAATATGAAACCTCCAGGGCTTTTTCCACTGTAGCTGCTGGCTCAGATGAGAGCCCAAGCTACCACTCCTGCTTGGTCACATCCACCCTGCCTGTTCCATGCAGGCACACTTGCTCCAAGCACTCCCTGGTTGTCCCCCCAGGCCAGTGCAGCATCACTCAGTGACCCCTCTTCTGTGACAAACGCACCAGCTCTTATCTGCCTCATTTAGTTTGGCTTCACACAGAGGAGTGCATAATCCAAAGTGTTACACCTAAATGTTATAATCTATTTAACACTGAGAAAAAAAGGAACCCATGAATGGATTTTCTTTAAAATGTGACCCCACAGCTCGCTTACTTAATTCCTCTGTGCATTCCCTTGCCTCGTTCTCTTTGTCCCTAACCAAATCGAACTTGTTAGTGGCCATGATGGACAGAAAGAACACATAAAGTGTTTTTTTCTCGCTTTTCATTATGATTATCGTGGGCAGATCACTTAAATTTCAGTGCAGACTGAATGACACTGTTGTATATTAACAAGCAGATATGCTGTGTGTGCAGCTTCGGGTAAAGTTTTAATTATCTTTGCGTGCAATATTTCACAATCCCTCTTATGTCATTCTGTCATTTCAGATGTGTCTGGCGAGGTCTGATTGTGCTGAAGTCTAACTGCTTGAGGAGTCTGTCAGAGACACGGCCATCACCCTGACCTCAGGCTTTTGAAAATCAAGGCAGATAAGAGATGCAATCCAAGACCCCAAGACACATTTTGGTTGCCAGTGCACGATTACTGGGTTTGGAGTGGTCACAAGAGGGCACCATATTACAGAGCCAAAGGAAACGCTTTGATCAATTGCAAAGAACCATTAATAAATAATTAGATGTGACACTGGGCAGGTGACTGGTAGAGAATGACACCTGGGAGAGAACTTCCTGCACTCAACAACAAGGGACCTGCTACTGGAGAAACATTTTGCAATTATGTGTAAAATCCCATCGTTTTTAAACCAACTGATGAGGGAATGAAAAAATTACTGTTAGCCAAGTAGGGTGGTGAGGCAACAGAACAGGCTGCCCAGAGAAACTGTGGATGCCCCATTCCTGGAAGTGTTCAAGGCTGGGTTGGATGGAGCTCTGAGGAACTTGGTTTAGTCCCTGCCAATGGTAGGAGGGTTGGAACTGGACGATCTTCCAGGTCCCCTCCAAGCCAAACCAGTCTGTGATTCCACGATGACTGCACAGCTTTTCCTTAGCATTGCACATTGGTTTGGTTTGCCTGCAGTGACTGGGTCAGCTCCTACATGGAGTCCTGCACTAAACCCCAGAAAACATTCCTGAATTCCTTATTTCACTTCTTGCTCCAATTCCTCTCTCTACCACGGAACCAGCATCATCTACCTGTTACTGCCTTTGTTCTGTCGGTCTTGAATCAGCAGTGGTTTGTTGCTGAGAGGACAAACGTGCTGATGCTGGTGCAGAAACAAAAGGGCTGATACGAACACCTGGTTTAAGTGAATGGATTAAAAGTAGTTACACCAAAAGAATGAATGCTTCTTCCTTCCAATTCCCATTAATCTTCTGTCCAATGCCTTCTCAATGGGTTAACAATTTTCAGCAGATGAGATTAAATCGAAAGAATGCCCTTATTCAATGGAAAGAGCTTGACTTCTTCACATTATTCTTTATTTTCTATCCTTACATAATTTCTTTATAACTCAGGGCAATTCTTTTCATCATGCATTTCCATGCTTCTGTCATGGTCTTAATCTTTCTCTGGACCATTTCTATTCCCATTACAATCTATCTTTTTTGGATGGAGCAACCCAAGCTTGCTGCAGTGATCAAGGTGATAATGTCCCTCAAACTGGATAAAAACACACTGTTTTCAGTATTGCTCTCTCCTGAGTATAGTTCAATATTGTTTCTCCTAAAAAAGTTGATTGCAACAGAAAATTGATTACTCTTTCAGTTTCCTCCCCTAGGAGAAGGAAAGCAAATGGAAATGATGGAATTCTAATAATCCCTCTCATCTTTTCTTATTCATACTCTTCTGGCTTGATAATTTAGCTATATTAGCCATTCTGTCTCCATTAGGGAAAGAAATCAGGAATATTATAATTATTGTTATATAGTTTTAAAAATATCTTCCTTTGTGAGGTGTTAAAAGTAGAAAATAAATAAAGAACATGTTTTTATGTTAAAGGCTAATTTGGTTTAAGGCCATATCTTATGCATGCTGGTGTGTTTAGTATCAGCTTCAAGGCAAAGGGTAATGGCAAACTTTCACAAATGTTACCCTTGAAATTAACACCTGGAAGGAAGAAAACATGAAACACATGGAATATATATATATATATGTATATGTACATATGTACTCTTGGGCATGTTTTAAATAAGTGTTTTAAGGCAATTTTTATGTCACAGTTCACAGCCCGCTCCCCCTGGGAGGGAGAATAAGGAAGGAAAAGAGACCTCCAAATTATTAATAAGTATCTTGGCTTATACATGAGTATTCCAAGCAATTTGCCTTGCAAAATGAGTCAGTCCATCAGCTGAGGCAGCAGCAGACAGTGGAAACTGCT
This sequence comes from Pardalotus punctatus, assembly GCA_013400915.1. Lineage (NCBI taxonomy): Eukaryota > Metazoa > Chordata > Aves > Passeriformes > Pardalotidae > Pardalotus > Pardalotus punctatus. Next base: position 58,877 of record VZTX01010409.1, on the reverse strand, counting down.
GTACATGGCCCAGCATATGTGCATTAACCCCTCTGTGGGGCCGTGGGCCAGCTCAGCCCCGCTGGCTCCGCTCCCTGCCCACGCTGCCAGCGGGTGAGCATCCAGAGCCAGCTGCAGGAGCAGGCCTGGGGATGGACTCCTGTCTACCAGGAAATAGGAAAATTGACTGCTGAGCAGAGAATAAGTGTTTATTAGGGTGATAACAAGTGTGAATTAGGGCAATAACAAATTAGAGTATTGGGAAAAATTCTGAATGCTGTCCAGGAAAAATTGGTGGATTTTAGATGTTTGTCCAGGTCTTGAGGGTTCTTAGTCTGCCTGAAGGTACCATGGTACTCAGATATTCCTACAGTGAATGCCTGGCAAGGCCAACACTTCCAGCCACACCCTGGAAGAGCTTATTCAGCATAAATGATCATGTGGAACATAAGTGCAATAAGACCAAAATCTCTCTGAATGGCTGGATTCACCACTGTTCTTTGTAGAGTCAATTTTTATAAAGTCCAGTGCATGCCAAAATAATGATCATTTATCCAATAGATCCAAACTTTTGCCCCTTAAGGGGGAAATGCTTCTGAGCTGAAAATTTTTTAACTTTTCTTGGTTTGAGCATTTTGACATTTCCCACTGCTTTCTTTATTTTTTTCTCCATTCATACCATTCTGCCTTCCCTGGAAAGCTAAAATGCTTTGAAGATGATTACCCAGATTTGTGAGTTATTATGAAACTTAAGCATCAGAAACCAGGTATAAGACTTCAAAAGAACCTGATATTTTAAAAATATCTTTTCTAATGAAATTAAACATTGAATTGTCTCCATCTACCTGCCAAATAAGTTTAACATTTGAAGGACCACTTAGAAATAATTATGATAGTACCTCTGAGTACTAAAAATGTGTTTTTTTATTTTGACATTGCTTTTTGAATCAAAGTAGGGTATTTTTGTGTGTTACCTGTCCCCAGAGGCTAGGACTTTTAGTCAAGTAGCAAAATGAAATCTTGGCATCACTCCCAGCAGACCGTGATTTCACATGAAGCTATGAAGCCCTGCTGGGGACCTGGACCACATGATTTTATGACATCAAGATTATTTTGTGAGGCATGGTTTGATATAGGGACCTACAGACTTTACCTTGAACACACTGCAAAACCATCTGGCTTTTCTTTAGGGTCAAACAAATTATACTGCATGCATACACTTGTCTTCAAGTGCCATGAATCTCAAATAATCTGAGCATTTTTGAGAAGTTAATCTAGATACTTCTGTGCATTCCTTGTGTGTAGCTCCCATCCCATCCCATCCCATCCCATCCCATCCCATCCCATCCCATCCCATCCCATCCCATCCCATCCCATCCTCTCTAAAATTATATATTAGAGATGGAAAACATTTATCCAAGGTTCTGATCTAAGGCTGACCAAGCAAAGCAAATAGAAACAACCTCCCAAGAACCCTTCATCATGCAACAGGTCTCAGGACAGTGAAACATGTTGATGAGAGAAATGGTGGATGCAAGAGGCTCTGGAGGATGCTTGGAAAGTGTCTTAGAGGAGAAAACTATTTTGGGCAACTAAACAGAAAATATACAACAGGATCTGATAATTCTCGGAGCTAAAAAGTGTATGAGGTTTTCTGCCCTCTTGCTCATCCTTGTGCAAACACATCTCGCCTCTCATGGAAAGAGGATTTTGGGCTGGGCAAACCTTTGGTCTCCTGTGCTCTTAATTGAATTTCCACTGATGTGAGATTTTGAAGCATAATTACATTCCCTTGATCAATTATAATTATCTCGTTCTAAATTTCTTTTAATGAATTATATAAGTCTGGACTATTTCTTGTAAGGAAAAAAAAGTGCTTTTCATACATTCAACATCTTAATCCAGTCAGGAGATCCAAGCTCACCAGGGACATTTTTTTGAGATAAGTAAATCTTTGCCTGCTAAATTTTCAGTTACAAAGACTTGATATAAAGTTTAATCACCAGAAATACAGTATTTCCTGTCTTCAAATTATTTAATTATGGTATTTCAGCATATATTTATTTAATGTTCATTAAAAGGAAGAAGTAGAATACATACTGCTCTAATTAATCCTTGGTAAGCATTCCATGTTCAACAAGTGTACAAGAGCAGTGGAGCAAGCTCAGGGAAAGCTACTGAGTCAGGAAAATGTGCCTTGCACTGAGTACAAGTCTCCAAGAAGGAATCAGAGTTGAGCAGGGCAGTGTGAAAAACAGAAAATTGCCTTGATTAAAATATCTAAAAAAAAAACCCAAACAAACACAAAAAAAATCAAAAAAACCTCCAACAAAAAAAAAGGGAAGAAAAAAAAATTAAAAAGCAAATTGCATACTAAAGAATGGAGGGTTCCTAGAGATGGACTGCATCAAATTACAAACATTTTTTGAAATCACTACTGAAGGTATCAGCACTGTGTAGTAATTAGGATTAATGGCTTAACAAAAGACCTGAACACCCCAAAGAGTTCTCCTTTCTCCATCATCCCTTTACAGTCCTCCCTTGAATGTGCTTTTTGCCCAGCGTATCCTGCAATTATGCACCTCATTTCTTCCATCTGTGCTTTCCTAGTTGCTTATCTCTCAAGTGCCTCCTTCCTAAAATGTTTCTGCCCTTAAATCAGCCTGACTGTTAGGAAAACCTTCAGCAAGTTCATGCAAGCTCTCTTGACCTTCTTTACCTACAGCTCAAAACTGAATCTCCTACCTATCTGCCCAGATTTTCTTAGAAGTGCTAGATCTAAACAAAATAAATTTTTTACTCCCTCCCAAAGCAATCCTCCTCGTGGTGAAACCCTGCCAAGCTCCTGGGGAAAGGGAGACCATCACCCTCTGCTGTGCCCATCTTGCTCCATCGCCCATGAGCAGAGCACAGCTCTTCTCTCCCTCTTCTTGCCTGTGTTACATTCCTCTGAAAGCAAAGGAAAAAAACCCAGCAACTTTATTTTGGTGCAAATTCAACCAGCAGGGCTGCAGTTATGAGCATCCTTTTTAAGGCTTATCACAGACAATTTTTGTCACAGCAGTCCCCCTTCCCCAAGGGCTGGGGACAGCTGGAGCTCACCCTTGCCTGGCTCACAGGTGGCATCTCTTGGTGTCACACCCTACCTGTAGCCGTTCACATGGATTTTTAGCTAACACCCTCTGAGAGAACACCTAATCCCTCTCCCAGTTAAACTCCTGTAAAACCAGTGCCTTGCCTTCGGCTCCGAGAGCAGCGTGGTTTTCATTTCAAGCCACTTTGAATGGGATGAAAGAAACCTGATCCTTTTCCTGACTGGATTTAAACTGTTCAGCACACAGTGCATGTGGTTCTGTGTCTGTGGTTCAGAAACACCTCTGCTGTGAGCCACATCTTCAAAGTCCCCCTCAGATGCTACCGCTCCCCGTGGCAGCGTTTCCTTCCCACTTCCATCCCTGCTGTTCTCCTTTTGGTTTTTTTCTGTTTTTTTTAAAATTTATTTAAAATTTTTAATCAAAAGGCTCCCCACTGTGAATCCAGTGTCGCTGCAGTGCATCTGCCTGGCTGGCAGGTAAAAGGACCCAGCACTGAATTTATCAGCTTTGCATTCACCACCAGGAACACTGAGCCCAGAAATGCTGCAGTGCACCTTAGAGCAACAAGGGAAGGAGCAAAGGGGGCAGCTTCTGCATAATTCCTGGGAATTTCTACCTCAAATCTACAAATAAATTTGACACACAAAGGAGCCCAAGTGGTTCTAGTTTTCACTTACCTTTTACATCTTCAAATTATTCCCCAAAGCTGTTCCTTGCTGGCAGACACAGTCACATCAGGAGGCACTGCCTCGTTTCTGAGCTACTTTGAGGGAAAAGCACTAATTTTAGTGGAGTAGGGCTTGAAATGGAAATGGGGAATCTGTTTTTGTTAATGGCTATAAACAGTCTATGAAACCAGCCTGCTGGTCCAACATGTGAGAGTGGGATGTTGCCTGTTGGGGGAAAGCCTATTTTTCCTGCTTTGTTTTAAAAAAAAATCTGTGGGAACAGAATTAGGCAGTTATGGGCAGTAAGTGTTAGCAGAACCTAGACAGGAAGAAATTAAGTCCAAGGAATTCTCCTGCCTCTTCCAGCCATCTTTAATGCACTAATTGTTCCCTTTGACATTGCCATAGCAACTGAATGTATTTTCCAGCTCTTCATCATAGGCCATTAAACCATTTCTCAGGCAGTACTGAGACATTTCTCAGGCAGTACTTCCAGACTCAGTTTCACTCTTTTCATAACTCCAGCTCCTGCTCCACCTGGAACACCCCCAAGATCCTCCCTGCTTGCCTAGGCTTGTCCCCTGTGTGACTGTGCAGCACCACATTGCCCACGTTCTCCTCATCCCTCATTCCCTCGCATCTCACTTCTCCCAAGTGACCTTCATTCCACCAGCCCTGTCCCTGGGCCAGGCTCTTCACTCATCCTGGCAAGATGCACACATACCAAATAGAAAGCTACGGCACTGAATGCTTGAGGATACTTTTTAATGCATGTGGGTTTTTAGATGTTCTCTAACTAAAGCCATATGTTGGTACTTTAGGAAGACATTTGACTCAGAGGCTCAACTGCAGTCATGACAAGCAGGGGAATGACTGGAGTTCAGCAGGCTTTGGAGAAATTAGGTTACCTATGGAGGCTTCTAAGTATAGGGTTAGGCTCCTGTGGAAATCTTGACCTCCTCAAAAAAACAAACTACTCAAAACCACCACAAACAAAACCCCTATGTGACTGTTACTGTGTTACTTCTGCTTGTCCAGGGTGCGATATTTTTCTCAACAGGACTTTATCCAGCACATTTCTCCTAAATTCAGAAGTTGCTGTAAACACCAAAGAATTACTATCTCAGACCAAGAGCAGCACATGTGCCACCAGTGCCCCAGAACTACAGAGAAGAGGGCACTGGGGCACTGCCAAAGCCTCGCACTGCACTCCTCCCCAGCTTGCTCCTGCAGACTGTATTAATTTTTGAAAGAGCCAAATTGATTTCTCATTTCATTCTCTCTAGCAGTAATGAACAAAACAGCTACATGGCAGGAATGCTCTCCTCCACAGCCTATTATAGTATCTTAAAAAGCCATTAATTCCCATGTTTCCTGCCTTTAGTGAACAGGTTACTGTCACTGCTGAACTCGGGCAGTTGCCCAGCAGATGAAAGGCAGGAGTAGGACAAATTCACTTTAGTGCTCTCAGATCACAGATCCACAGAAACCCCTGAAGAAGGTGATCCAGGATGGGGCCTAAAATCAAAATTATGGTTCAAATGGTTTAACAGATTCCTCACTTCTTCCTCAATGTGGCAGTCATGACAGAGCAAGATCTCTTACCTACTTGGCTTTGGCAACAGAGGATGTCACTCCATGAAGGAATTCAGATTAAGAATAGCAATCAACCAGCTCTAAAATGGCACCAACACTACCTACAAGCTCACTTAAAAAACATCTATATCTTCATGAATCATAAGAGGGTTTCTGAAGGCTGTCCCCAGCAAAACCATGACCAGAAGAGCCTTCTTAGTCCTTCCCCCATATTTTCTTCCAGCCCACATATAATTTTCACTTAGTGAGGGTGTCTTTACACCAGCATAAGGGCATCCTTACATGTTGTGGGGCTCTTTGCAATTGGGACTGGAAGTTCACCAAAACCTTAGACACCACAAACCAATGTATCTTGCTATGTGTCTCAGAAAATATTTCAAGAACATTTCAAAAGCCAAAACACTCATGAAAAATACTGCAGAAACAAGTTGCTATGAGCTTGGATATGAGGTTATACAGACCAGAACTGTGAGTGAAGAAAGTTTTCTTTGACCCATTAACACCAGTAAACCCATTCATTTAAGTCTTTTTAACACATATTTAAAACACATTGAAATTAATGAACTAATAATTCTATTTAACAAGGTGGGAAAATACTCTCTTCAGGTAACCCAATTTTCTTTATGCCTTCACCAGATTTACCCTAACAAAACCACCTCTGAGCATTTTCTACCTTACACTGATCTAACATGAGACAGGAACTGGGGGGGCCTTGGGGCTCAAGGGTGCTTGAAAGGGAAGTAACTCCTTCCCAACACAGATCCCAAACATGCAGTGCCCAAGGAAGACAACTTTGTCCCTCAGATGACAAACAGAAAGATGAGTTTTTCTTTCATCTGACAGCCCAACCTTGCCAAGGGAAAGGCTCCTGCTGCCTTACGGTTTGGATGGTCATTTGCAAGCTGCCAACTGCTCTCTTCAACTGCCTGACAAGAGGTTGCAGCGAGGTGGGAGCTGCCCTCCTGTCCCGAGTAACAAGAGGTAGGACAAGAGGAAATCACTTTGAGTTGTGCCAGGTTTAGATTGCACATTAGGATAATTTTCTTCACTGGTCAAGCACTGGAACTGGCTGCTCAGGAAGTGATGGAATCACCATCCCTGGAAGTGTTGCCACGTCAGTGTGGAGCTTAGGAACATGGTTTAGTGGTGGATTTGGCAGTGCTGGGTTAATGGTTGGACTGGATGATCTCAGAGGTCTTTTCCAACTGTAATGATTTGTGAATCTCTTGGCCTGTGGAGAAGTAGCCCAGAGAAGCCTCCACTCCAGTCAACCACACTGTAGATTCTAGGAGGGAAATTTTAGTCTTAAAAGCTGTCAAAGTAGCACCTTAGCACAAACCTTTCCCATAATGAAAAATATTAGCACTTACAAAGTTCTTAATATCTATGCAAAGCAACCTATAAATAATTCATTTACTCCACACGCATCTGCATCATTTGAAATGCATCAGTGCTTTTATCAATACAGTGCAATGGATTTACACTGCAGAGAAGAGGCTTCAGGGCATTTTGGCTATCTAAGTATTGTTGATCTGAGCATTATTACTAAAGGTAAACTGAAATAAATTACCTCAGTCACCACAAGATGCTTTTTTCTGCATGGTAAATAAAACTTATTAGTTCTAGGTCATTAAATTCAATATTAGACTTTGAAAGAGCACAGAAATTCTATGATGTTGTTAGCAAAACACGCAACAAAACATATGTGCTTCTGTATTAAAGATAAAAGAATTACTCCATTACATCTAGATATTAGTTATTAGTGTATTTTTCAAAGGGACTTTTGAGATAAAAGCCCAGCTGCCATTCTCAGAGGTGAGCTGGGCACACCGTGGTCCTGGCTCTCACTGAGTGGCACGTTTCCAAACTGAGACATTTCTGAAAATGCCATTTGGAGCCTCTTGCTAATTTATTCATCATTCCTCTTCACCTAAGAATAAATATAACTTTTTCAATATTGCAGGTGAAGTGAGTGAGCAGGGACCTTAGAGAGAAGGGCTTGATTTTCACATTTTTTTAAGTTCCTATGACCCTAAACAAGTCCTTTGGCATCCTGTACCTCAGTGCTCCTCACTCCTTGAATATATTTTGCTCTTCATTTCACCTTTTATTCTTCCCATTTGGCTACAAGCCCTCTGCAAGGACCATCCCCCCATGCCTGGCCAGTGTCTAGCACAAGGAAAATGCACTCCTAATTTAAACATCCAGTCACCAACATACAGCCCAAAATCCTGGCAAGAGCCACCGCTAAATACACTGTCTTGCAAGATGCCAACAGCAAGACTGGAAAAACACCCTCTAAGAAGTTAGGAATGACGCGTTGCACCCAATCAATCGCAATAACCTCTGTCAGGATATTAGAGGCTGCTCTGATGCTTTTTAGAACAAGAAGAGCAGCCAGGTGCTTTCAGTGTGGGCAAAATGTATTTGCCATTAAGTACAAAGACAGAGGATTGGCGTAAGTCTCCACAAGTGGCACATGTAGTCAGTCTCTACTGCTTTCTTTTACAGGATGCTCCCTCTCCATGAGGAAGGAGTCCTCCCAGGATTCTGGGGGTCAGAATTTTGGGGGTTCAGATTCTGGCAGGAATCACTGCAGCTCAGAAGGGCCACAAAACCAGAATGTGTACCTCAACTGCTTCTCAGGTCAGGTCTAGATAATTACTATGAATTATTGTTTGCAGAAGAAATCAGGTGAATGAACTTGCTCTTCAACACAAAATAACCTCATATTCCTTATCCTGGTATATGTCAACCATTACAAGAACATTGCAGCATCCCACTGAGCTTTTCAGAAACCTGAGCTAAACTGCAGTGTGAGAGAAATTACAGGAAAAGCCCAGTAATTGTGAAGCCTAATTACAAGGTAATGTGGTGCTCATGAGCAGAACTGCTAAACAATTAGGGACTAGACTAACGAGTAGGCCACCTGTCAGCTGGGAGAGGGCTGGCAAAAGGCTGGCACAGGACACTCCTGACAGGCCGTGGAGGGGGATAGGCACACCAGGAAATGTTCAAATACTACATTTAAGATACACATTATGAAAAGAGCCACTGATTGGAGTGCATGTGCATGTTTAGTGTATGGACAATATAATTGTAGTTGTACAAGAAAGGGAAGTTCAGCACAGAGTGTGAGGCAGGGAGCGATGAGGAAAAGAGTGCAGGAGAAATTGCAGGATGAATGGGGCTAGAACAGAGACACAGCTCAGATTATTGGCACTTGGAATGCCAGGCAAAGGGATGCCCATTAATAACCAGCAGAACCCCAAACATCCAGTACTTCACTGCCATACCTACTATAGTATAATACATATACTATGCTGTCCTGAAAAATGAAACCTTCACAATAAAGTCAGCGTTTACTCATACTGCAGGGAAAACCTAACCAACAGTAGTTCCAGGGAGTGAAACTAGAAATAAACTCTGGAGCAGTCTGTTCTGGTCACAGAACCACAGAATCACAGAACCACAGAATCACAGAACCACAGAATCACAGAATGGACTGGGTTGGAAAGGACCTTAGAGATCATCCAGTCCCAACCCCCCTGCCATGGGCAGGGACACCTCCCACCAGACTGGGCTGCTCAGAGCGCCATCCAACCTGGCCTTGGACACTCCCAGGCATGGGGCATCCCCAGATTCTCTGGGCAACCTGTGCCAGGGCCTCACCATCCTCACAGCAAAGAATTTATTCCAAATATCCAATCTAAACCTCCTCTCAGTCAGGTTGAAGCCATTCCCTGTCACCCTGTCACTTCATGCTCTATGAATGCATCACTCCTCTCTGGATTGCTCTTAACAAAGACAACAATGGTCGTGGCAGTAGAAGAGAGAAGCTAATTAAAGAAAGTATTGTTTCCTCTCCCTAAACCACTGGATAAAAGCACACACTGAAATTTGAAATTACACTGGCATCACAAAAATTGTAAAATGTTCAAATTTACAACTTTGCCACATCTCTCACTTCATGCAAATAAATTTAACTCAAATTCCAATAAAAAAAGGTGCAGACATATCTGCAAATGAGCCACAATTTGTGACTGAAACGTGAGACAAAGCCTGTAATGTTTATACTGAAAGTGTAGTTATGTCGGCTTTGAGACTGGTTCTTTACTTTTTTCCTAGCTCCTTTAAAATCAATAGAATGACACAAAGCTATTGATTAGAAATGTGTTATTTTTCCACATGCCAACTGAGAATCAAGGAAATACTAAAACATTAGCTCATCCCATCAATTTCGTGGAACTTTCAGCATATTTTTAAGTGTCACTCTGAATATAAATATTTTATTTATTGAAACACTTGCTCTAAGACTCATTCAAGATAAAGCAAAGTCCTTGTTCCTTCAGACTGTTTGAATCAGCCCCTTGCTTAATGGGAAGAACACAGCTATTTTACTGGCTGAACTATTTTGGAAGCAGATCCCTCAGGTAATTCTAATACTCCTAAAACATGCAGTGTCCTTCACCTTTGGCCACCAACCTCTTCTCTCCTGCAATAATGTAGAGGGAAAGGAAGGAAACAGAGCTTTGGAGAGCCAAGAGGACTGAATTTTGCAGAGCTCTGAATGACTATGATGTTTTGCTGTATAATTAGCAGAAGGGGAAGAAGGACACACAACATCTACCCATATTTTACCAATTGTTAGCAACTGGATCCACACAAAGCATCAGCTAGGTTTGTGAGCTGACATGCAATTTTAAAATATGCAATTTTTTTTTTTTTTTGGCCAAGGCACTCCAGCATTCTTGTTATACTAAGTTAATTAGTTTGGCTTTGGCATTTTTGAAGTCTTTCATTTGCATTCTGAAAACTAAGAGACCAACAACAACATGTGCTTAGGAATCTGGCAACTGCTCTTTCATCTTAATCAAATTTTCACCACTTAGCCAGCTAGAGAAAGCTGTGAAAAGCAACTATAATACAGAAAAGCAATTAATGTTTTAAAATGGCTTTGGGTCCTTGGATGAATGACACTTCCGATCAGCATCTTGCCCTTAAATGCAAAGTCACCCTTGGGTAAATCTACAGGGTATCTATTCACTTCATAAAATTCCTTTAGCTATGTTAAAATCAGGGCCAGTGCTTGTCCGTATCAAATCAATAGAGCAAGTAAATCTAAAATATCTATGCATGTTTTCACAATATGTCTTTGTGCTTTGTCTCTTACAGAAACAATATTTTAGTAATTTCAGATCTGGAAAGACTGCACTGGAGTCAGTAGGAATACATGAGAGGATGGAGATGGATTTTAAACCAGTCAAGACTGGAGTCTTAATAAAAGTTTATATGACTTTAGTATTTGACCTTAATTGAAACAGCAATTGAAATGTTATTTTTTTCAGAGAAGGCAGCAGTTTTGTGGAAAATGAGCCTTATATCCACATAAAGTGAGACTCAGCTCTACAGCAATGCTTGATTCTCTGTTCCTGCAAGACTTAATCATTATCATTCCCTCCACTATGCTGTATTTGCTATACTCTAGCGAATAAAGAAAATAGCAGTCAAGGTCTCAGTAAAACACCTTTTCCTTCATTAGGGCCATTAGGGATATCCGTGCTAAAAGGAAAAGGATGGTAGACAAAAAATCCCGAACTGTAATGCAGCAAATATTTCCCTTATCATCATTCCCAGAAAGTGTTTGTAGGGAGTGCCATTCCCACAGAGAACACAGCCTGGAAAAGAGCTCCTGCCCTTTGGCAGGTGTGTTTGGGAAGGTGTTTATTGTCTGCAACTGCTTTCCCCTCTACTTGAGTGGGTGGGAAGTGCAGCTGGGGAATGTATTAATTCAGCACTACCCTTTAACACTGTCTCTTTTCATTACAGGTATTAAAATTGTTCCCAACGGGCACAGGAGACAAGGAAAGCTAAACACGGGGAAGGGCTTGATCCAGTTCCCCATTAAATTCAAAAGAAAAGCTAATAACTTCGGTGATAATAGGAGCTGGACTGGAACTTACATGAACAGCATATCACAAACCATTTTATTCTCGCCAAAACTTGTTCTGACTGCAGCAATTTCCAGTGAGAGCTGGAATCTACATCCCCCAAAGTAGCTCCACTCCAGCAAATACAACATGCATTAATTCAAGTATTATTTGGTTTTCCCCTGACTGGAAAATGTAAGGCAGCAGAGGATAAAAAGAGCACATGGCTTGTGTGCAAGCCCCAGCCCAGCTGCTGCTTGAGCACTGTTTGCCTGTTGCTTGGCATTGCTTCACCTCTCTGCCAGGAAAAAATGTTCTGATGAGGGAATATAAGCCTCCAGTTTTGTTTATGGTAAAATAATCACTGATGGCACTCCAACTACTTCTTCCAACCATGTGTTGCATCACTTACTATGTCTGGATGTTCTTGCAGAAAAAGGCTATAGTTTTCAGTTCCTATCTATGAGCCCACTGGGCAGCCCTAGATAAAAAGTTAGAACAGTGGTGTTTGCATGTTTAACAGGAGGAGAACTGGAAAAAGAATTTGAAGGTTGAAAATAGGAATTTGAGGACATGATTCTGGGCAACCAGCTCGAGCTGCTGGAGCAGGGAGTTGGACAAAATGATCTCCAGAGGTCCCTTCCAACCCCAACCAGTCTTTGATTCTGTAATTTCAGGAGCAAAATAAAGAACTGGAGGAATTAAGAAAGACATAAAAGCAGCAATGGCCAGGGAGCAAGGAAGTGAAGCAAAGACACTACAAAATGCTCAAGACTCACCAGTTATCCATTTAGCCTCCGGGTCATGAATTTTGAAATCATCACTGAAGAGATCTTCCACTGTTATCTTCTTCTTCTGAGACAAGCTGTTATCTTCGACTGTACAAAATCAAAAACAAACTACCATTAATTCATTGAATGTATCTGAAATTGCAGCAACTGTGAATAGTGACATGTCATATCTCATTTAGAATCAGTCCACATTAAGCTTTCTGTCACACACAGATCCCTTCCCATTGTTGCTGTTATAAAAGGACCACCTAATGGTTCACTAAGAGAACCTTCCTTTCCATGCATGCCTGATCTTAAAAACCACAAAAGACCAAGAAATGGTCCAAACTACACATTTTCAGACATAACATGATCAAAAAAGAACTTAAGCCATGAAAACACACCTACAGCTGTCATAATGACATATAATCTGAACTATTCAAAAACTAAATACTAAGACATTTCTGAAATCATTAGCTACATTTTTTAAAAGTGTTTAAAATGGCCACATTTTTACAGCTTATATTTTTAGTTCCTTAAAAATTGTCACACAAAACCATAGCTGGAGAGGTATTTAAACTTCTAAGGGCTCATATGGATTACTTCAGAAATTCATAAAAGATTTTCCATGGGAATCAGACATTTGGTTGCAGAAATATTTTTGGAAAGTCTATGAGACATAACCCTAAATCTTTAGGTGTTGCATTGCTGGACCATACTAATTTTAATTTGCAGTCAAAGGATATACATTTCATTTGTAAACATGCAATACCAAAGCTGAAAATTTTAGACAAAAACTAACTTTGAAAACCCAACAATTTTGATTAATATGTTCCCTCTTTCCTTTTCTCCCATCAACTGTAATTTTTTTTTGTTATGACAGGCAGACATCTTCTACTAATAATTTGTTGTCAACATTCAATTTTTTGCTGAAATAATATTTTCATGGAAACCTTTCAGTCAGCTTTAAATACATTTGCTCCTTTAAAGAAAAGAGAAGGCTACATTTTGAGTATTTCCCAGCAGGAATATGTGCTTCAGAATCTTTCCTCATGACAGTATCCTCATGCCTGAGGTTTATTGGCAGCCTTAACTGTCTTTAAAATTGTTTAGTGCTAAACTTACACGGAACACTTATGATTAGAAAAGTGGAATCAGACTCTGAGGGCATTTATTTGTGGGGAAAAAAATCTTTGCTGCACTAAATTGAAGCCCCTGAGCTACCTGAGATGACAGGAAATTACCTATGAACAGTGTTTTGTTCCACTAAAAGGTGTTTCAGAACAAACTTTCATTTTTACCAAATTAAATTATATTCTTCAATGTTCCTATTTTTCCCCTCGTCTGGCTGAGGCTTCAATCACACTGTTCACTGTGGCTTTCAAATACCAAAACCCATTAATACAAGTCCTCAGCCAAATGCCTCTGTGTGACAGCATTATGCCAAGTTATTCTGAATAATTTTATTTATTAAAGTGAAAAATATAGGTGACAAGGACCCCAGGAATTAGATTTAGATTGCACCATGGTGCAAGTCCCAAGAACTGGATACCCAGAGAGGTCAGGAAGAGAAGAGCAGGAGGTCAGAGCCCACACAGGCTTGTACCTGTTCCAGGAGCTGCTTCCCAAATTCCCACTGAGGAACATGGACATCCCATTCCCACAGGAGGGAATAAGGACAGGCACAAGCAAACCTCTGTGCTGAGGATTTGGAATGAAGCAGGGTGGGAAGCCCTTCCTATTCCTCCTTTTTGTTCAGGATGGGAACAGCCAGTCTGGGAGCGGCACCATCTCTGTTCCTTCACAGCATTCCAACTCCTCGTGAGGAACAGCAGGAGGAGGGAGATGCAGCACCTGAAGTGTGCCCACTTAGGAGCCTCTCTAAAGGATGAGGTGAGATTCCCTTCCCGTCCCCTGCTCTGAGCTGTAATAGCTGCCAGAAGTCCTGTATTGAACCATGGACTACATTCACCTCAGCCACAGAGCTGGGGAGAAAACAAATAACTAAATCATAAATCCATCAATGAGTTTCAGTAAAATACCCAGACTTGCTGGTCTCTCCTCTAACAGACAGGTAGGTCAGAGGGCTTATTAAGAACACCCGCTCCATTCCTCTGGCCCTAATGGAGATATTTATGGAGGAATAAATGCATTTGTGGGGTTTCAGGCAGCCCACCCTGTCCTGAGCAGCAGACTCTTAAGTGTGCCTCAGGGTGTCTAAGGCAGCTGGTGGACAAATTGTGTCCACAGCCAACTGCAGGGACCTAGAGACCTCTCGGAGCTTACAGAAGGACAGGATTAAGCATGTGCCACCATTTCTTTTTCTGCATTCACGTCCCCCAGCCCAGCAGATCCAGATGGCAGCATGGCAGCAGCGCAAGTGGCACAGGGACTCGAGATGTGAGTGCCAAGTCACAAACCCAGCATCCAAACATGGCAGCTACAGGCTGAGGGAACCGAGTGGAAACCATGTCCATTTTGGGTTTGATTCAACATTTAAGGCATGACAGGAACCCTGTGTTTGGGTTCATTGCCTGCACTTCATTCTCAGAGTCAGTGCACCCAAACAAACACGGGCTGAACTGACAACACCTGGCTCTCCAGGACACAAAACGAACAAAGATCCTCCACAAATCCAGAAAACTCAAAAAGGAGCAAGGAGCTGACCTCGCTGCCTGTTTTGCCTCCTCTCTTTCAAGCTTTTCCTCAAATCCAGCAGTTCTCAGAGGCTGCTGGATAGGTCAGCAGGCTACAGCCACCTTTGGGTGCCCCCCTTCTTTCCACCACCGCTGGTGCTCAGCCCCAGGCGAGTGTCAGATGTTTTTTCTTCACACCTCCTGATCTGTTGAGCATTTCAAGCCTGTGAGGGACAGCATGTCCCCCTCTCCATGGCCAGCACACCAGGAGCTCCTTTCCAACCTCAGCATGCCTGCTTGATCCCTGGGCAGACGTAATCCCTCTTTTCCCACAGATGACCTTCCTGCACCCAAAAGACAGTGGCCAGACAAGGCAAACAGGCAGGCAGCCTTTCTCCCTTCTGTGAAATCCCACCTTTTTCTAGTGGTGTATAATACACATTTATATATAACTGTTGTGGACAAGTTGCTGTCCTGCACAGCTGGTCAAAGGATAGTTCCTTGCTCTTTCTGAGTATCACAAGCCCTACAAAGCTTTCTAGGCAATGCCTTTGGCTGTCAGACAGCATGCTGTGAATTAATGTTATGCAATGACTAGCTCAGTACCACTTCTGAGAAATGCTTCTTATGGATTTTGCAAAAATTTTAATATGGATTGGGGTGTACTGTCTTTTCTTTTCAGCGAAAAGGTCAGATTTTAAAGGAGCAAATGTGATGTATGTCTCCGGAAAGCTTTAAATATCAGGAACAGATGTACAATAAAGTGTCTGCTGAATGCGACGTCCACTGCTCCCAGTTCATGAGCTAATCTTGGAGCAGGGGGAGTGATCTGCCCCTGAGAAACACAAACCAGCAGGAATTTCAGCCCTTCTGCAGCTGAATCCAGAGTTAAAACCTTTAATGGTTTGGGCTGATTTGAAAAATAATCTTAATCAGACATACAAATCCCCCTTTTCCCCAATTATTAAATACTTTAATCATTATCTGCCCTGCTAAGCAAATCTTCCCCACTTCCCACTTTACCTGTTCTTGACTTGCAGGAGACCACCCAGGAGATTACCCAAGTTTTCCCAGTATTAGTCCAAGTTATGGGTCCAGGTAACCACTTTTCTTTGTCTGAACATGACCTTCATGCCTGCATTTTGCACTCTACCCCATATATGTCCAAAATTACCCTTTGGAATCAGACTTTGAATGATGTTCAGCATGGGGTTTAAAGCATCTCTGCATTTCACGCCTTGGTACTGCACGGCAAAACAGGCCTTCAAACCAGCACCAAAATACTGAGAGAAAAATAGTTTCCCAGACAGGAAGAGGATTGAGATAGACAGGAAAAAGTAGGGGATTCAGAGGTAAAATGCAAAAGGTTATTTGTACTGGTATGACAGCATCAGGCTGGACTCCAATATTATCATTGGAAGGAAGAATTAAAAACATTTGAAGTATCCTCAAGTACTTTGCTCAGTCCATGCCAGACTGCATCACCCCCTTCAATACATTTGCAGTAAAGAGGGGTTTTTGTTTGGTTGTTTTGTTTGTTTTTATTCCTGATGTCACTCTCATACTTGTCAGCTCCCCGTGAGCATCCACAAAATTCCTCTACTTCCTTCCTCCACTGTGCTTCTTCCCCTTCCTTGACGCTTGTTCATGTATCCATCACTTAATTTTCAGTTTGGCTACCAAAAGATAAACATTTCTTCTTCCAGAGAACTATTTTATGCCAGGGAAATGCATACTCTGCTTCTCCTTTTGGACAGGCTCCTCCACCTTCTCCACTCCTACCTTGTTGGAACATGCTATGCCCAGTCAGGGTCAGCAATGTGATACTTTTTACATTTGTCAAACCAGTCTCAGTGTCCCATTTGGCTCTGGCTGGTGGGAAACGCCCATGAAATGAGCCTCCTGTTCCCTTCTGTCATAGTACAACCTCATAACTAGTTCCAGGGCCAGTGGCTCAAAAGAAGACTGAACTCAGCTGCTGCCAAGGCCCAGCAGCAACCTAAGCTCTCTAATTTACCCTTGGCATAGTCTCAACATGAAGCACTCTGGATCCATAATAAAAACAGGAACAGTACTGAGCTCAGAGTTTTTGTATTTACTTGTAAGACACAGCTCTGAAACATCAACAGGGGGAAAAACAACCTAAGTCCAGTTTACCCGCAGGTCAGGTAATTAGAATTATCAAAAAACATGAATGGACATTTTAGCACAGAAAATGACTTTGCATATTCCTAAGTTTTAAGCAAGGAGACCCTCTGAACAGTGTTATTCAGAGATGTTGCTGAGTACTTGCTAAAAACTGTGTGATTTATGTGTATGCATGTGTGTGCTCACATGTCCCAAAAGGAGAATGTCATTGTGTATGCATATAAAATATATATAAACAAATACACTTGTGAATTTTATTTATAACTGAATATGAGTATTTCAAGAAGGAGAAGAAGGAGGACTCTAGAAACCACAGGCCTGTTAATGGCCTTTCAGTGCCTGGTAAAATTATGGAGAATATTGTTCCAGGAGGTATTGAAAAACACCTGAAAGACAATTCAGTCATTGGACACAGCCAGCATGGCTTTATGAGAGGAAAATCCTACTTATCAAACCTGATTTCACTTCATGACAGGGTAACCCATCAAGCTGATCAAGGGAAAGCAATGTATGTAATCTTTTTGGATTTTGATGGAAGTGGCACCCGTGGTCCCATCTGTGCAGGGCAGTAACTTCAAGACAACTTCTTGAGGCTCACAGGTGTGGGCTTAGGAATCTAGGCTTTAGTGAACATCTTTGAAAAGTTTGTGCTTCTGTAAAGCTGAAGGCAACATTTCCATACCAATAAGTTGTGCCTGATGTGAGTATAATCCACTGACCATGCCCAAAACATCTCAGAGATGAACAGCACTGTCCAAGGGTTGAATCTAATCACCAGCAAAATTAATTTAATAAATAATCTTTAATTAAGTTTAACCTTAATTAATTTAATTACATAATTAACCTGGCATAGCCACATGGTACTTACATTCACACTGAAAACTTCAGGATAACATGAAATAAATTGAATATGGTATGACAATAAATAACCAAAAATTAATGTACTGATTGTTTCACGCATTTTCAAATTAACTCAGTGCAGTCCTATATTTCTTGGTTTGTCACGGTTTCCAGTTCATCACACAGCAGGACTGTGGGATAAGAATTTTGTCAGGGAAGATGGCCCAGACCTGCTGGACTGCACGTAATTTCTCATATAATGAGCTGGGAATTTTTGCCCCACAACTTCTGTCTCATTTTTCCACTTCACCACCCTGTGGTCTCCCATTTCCTGAGGCTTCATTTCTCCTTTGCCTCCGTTCTCAGCTCTGTACTCTTTGTCCTGCTGCTCTCTAGATCCTACCACTCACACGTACTCATCCCAGAAGGAGTCCCTGTTCTGCTCCTCCACATCCCTCTTCAGGGAACCTTTGCCTCCCACGCTGTTTTGTAGCTCCTCAACCTTTCTGACACTGAATTGTCTTTTCTGTGTCTTGTCTCTCACTTTGTTTGTCTTTTCATATTCAGTCCACATCAGTTCACATATTCAGTTCAATCGTGTCAGTGCTGCAAAAGCCCTTTATTTCTACTCCCTAAGTAGGTATGGAAATTTACAGGGCTGTATAAATACATAATAATCAATAATCATAATGACACCACATTAAAATTCAAGCCTACATCCTCAGCAGCTACCGGAAGAGAAGTAATTTACAGAGGTTACGTGCACAGAACTTTGCTGAAACTTGGAAAGGGGATAAACTTAAAGAATTCCTTATGAAGAAGTTGCTAATTATTTGCTGTGGATAAATACTATCTGGTATATCATTATCTGAAATTGCTTTGTAAACACTGTGGTCCGAACTAAAAATCAATCTTGCTGAATTGATGGGGGGATGGGGAACCCCCACAGGGATGGGATTTAAGGTGCCAAGGCAGAGGCATCTAATGCCGTTCCCAGTGGTCTATGACCCTCAACTGGCAACTACTGTTCCATGTGGATACGAATTTCAGGAGCTCCCATGTCCTCCCTGACTGCCCTGTGTGGGTTCCTCTCCTACCCTGGCACATCTAAAATGACACTCCCCATCCATGTTTAGGCAATCAAGTGCCAGCCTTGCACCCTCAGCTCAGCAGCCCTGATCTCTGAACTGAAATGTAAAACTCTAAAACAATCTACCTAGGAATGGCCTTGAACTCAGCATCACATCGAGATAAAGACAGGAAGGAGGATTCCTTTGATGTCGACTTTGCAGTTGATTTGCAATCCCTTTACTCTTGGAAGTGTAAAATTACAGAAGAAAAACAGACTGGAAGAGAGTTAAAGGTTATAAATACCTGGTGTCAGGAGTATGACAGAGGTGACAATCAGGGAGCAGATAACGAGAATAACAAGTAAGGCAATTGCAATTCCTTTCCAGTTCCTTTGAGGAGGATTACTCCCCACCAGCTCCTAGAAACATCAAAAGAAAATGAACGTTTAGAAAAGGGCACCTAGACGAGGAAACAAGCACAGAATCCAGACAGCAAGGTCCATCTGCAGAACTACACCCTGTGACCACGGTGGGTGACGCTCTTGAGCCAAATACAACCCACGCTGTTATAATTTGTGGCAGCATTAATTGAATCCATCCCAGGCCATTATAGAGGGAATAAAGGCAATGCACCCACAGGTGGTTCAGCAGGAGCCCACACTCCCCATTACCTCCTGGCACACGGGCACCAGCCCCCATCCCAGCACTCATCCAAACTCACTCAGCAACGCTGATTTCCTACCAACCCTCATTAAATCCGGGAATGAGGAGCTTTACAGTAACTTTCAAGAGACTTTCATAATAAGATGTCAGGGAAGCATACAGGAAGATAAATAATTCACAGGGGCATGCACAGAGATAAAAATCAATAAGGATATCCCCCTGGTTAACTTTCCTGCCTTCCCAGAAAACACGACATCTCCTCAGGGCATACTGTGTGCGCTCCTAGGTTGGTAGGGCTAAGGATGAAGAAAGGCTTCTCTTCCAGCATATACATTAAATTTAATCACGTCCTTAAAAGTTCAGAATAAAAGCTCCATCACCACTCGCTGATTAGCTCTGACTGCACTGTGGTTGCACCATATGTTCTGCCTACGATGTATACAGCACCCCTGCTCTCAGGACTGAGGTTTTTATGAAGTGCTGTGTTTGCATTCACAAGATCTTAAAAATTTATTGCCCTTTCATGCGTTTTGCTGGATTCCTCTTAGCATTTTGCATTATATGTGGTTTCATGCACACATTGAAGCACCCACAGGAACTGTATGAAATATTAGTGCACTCCACTTTTCTGGGAGGCTGAATTCACTCATGGGATATGGTCTCACAGCCACAACTCTGGACGCTCCTCCTCCTTTTCAAACTCATCTGTTTAGGATTTTTGCCTCATTTCCTTTATTATGAGGGATGCTGTGTCTAAAACGGAGTTGCTTGGTATGCCTTTAAAACACTATTTTTTTTCCATTTTAAATTTTTTATGACAACAAAAAGCTTCATAGTAGACTAAGTTCTGTTATTCAGAATTTGTTTCACTTCTAAATGTTCCTTCTACACAGCAGCAAGACTGGAACAGGGAGGTCAGACAGACCTCACAGTTTTGTTTTCAGAAGATGCTGGGAAATATTTTTCAGCCTTTCCCTATAATTCATTTTACAGAAAAAGACAATGTCTAAACTCTCTTCCTACATGTTTGAGGATCTATCCACTACAAAGTCTATAAATCTGCAATGGAAAGCCAAGTTTGAGGCATTAAACACCTGATGCACTCCATCATTTATTCTCATTCTGGAGAAGACAAAAGGCTTCTCTTCCATCTGGCAAAGAGGCAGAGGCGAGCACACCCTCTCCTCTTTGTCTCCCCCCCTCATTTGCACTTGGCTTTATATTTGAAATGAAAAATAATTAGAAGGAAAAAATTTATAGTTTCCTATCATTACTGGAGAAATATCTGAAAAGGAAGTCAGGAGCCTTGAGAAATGCAATTTTACCAACAAGCAAACAGAAAGGATATAAATACTTCCATTTCTATAGACTCTTTACCCTAAACATTAATACAAATGTTAATCAATCCAGTCTTCTAACACCATTTTTAGGAAACTGTTATGGTCTCCATTTTTCAGGTGAAGCAAGAAGGCACAAAAGAAAGTCTGTGACTTTCCTAGGGAAAGAAGTTGATAAATAAGCCAGGGAAGGAATGCAGGGTTTCTTGGTAAGTGGCAGAAATATTCTTTATTTTGCAGCAGGGTACAGAGGGATCTAGGGGGAGGGATCAGGAGAGCAGGGGAGAAGCAGCTGAGAAACCCCAGCAAGCCCTCACACTGTCTTGGGACAGAGGTAAAACACTGACAGAGTTACAGAACTGATAGCAA
The DNA here is from genome assembly GCA_013400915.1 of Pardalotus punctatus. Lineage (NCBI taxonomy): Eukaryota > Metazoa > Chordata > Aves > Passeriformes > Pardalotidae > Pardalotus > Pardalotus punctatus. The sequence continues at coordinate 37,776 of VZTX01010409.1, read as the reverse complement.
CAGTCACAGTCTTGAAAATAAGCTAACTGCACTCTCACTACAAAGGGTCAGAAATTTTAAAACTGAAGAAAAAATTAGATCATGGTCTTGAATAACATCTGCAAACCCAGATGTAGTTCAAAAGCTTAATAAAACCTTGCTAAAGTGTGATTTCAACATCCATGAGTCCCAGTGTGGTAGAAATACACACACATACTCGAGCTTTCAGGACATCTGTACTTGCACTGAATCCATTATCAAGTCAATCCCATTAATTCCTCAGGCATCAAATCAATATTTGAACAAAACCTCAACAAAAAAAGGCTGGGAATTTCTAGTGTATCAAGAGGAGAAAAACTATTCATAAGCAAAATATTGGGGTTTAATGCACTGCAAGGAAGCAGAAAAGAACATTTTCACTTTCTTTTCAAAATTCCATCAGGAAATTTCCCCTGGTAAAAAGCAAGAAGAGAAAAATGACTTTTCAAAGAAAGACAAACAGCTTTATTCAGCACAGGTTTGAAAAGCTGCTCTTTTGTTCTCAGTCATTTGAAGTCTCTTTTGATAGAATCACTTACAACAAAACTGCAGACACATCACACCACATACACGATAGCACTGACACCTCAGATTATTCCTGACTGTATTTCTGTTCATTCCAGAGGGAAGCCGCTGTGTCACTGTGGACATTACACTCCAGGACATTACAGCCTCACCAGCTGATACCCCCTGCCCTTGGCAGCAAACTGGGATTTCCCACCAGCAGGCATCAGCTGCCTGTTCACACTGCTCAGGGGTGCTCTGTGCTTGGGGTGAAGCCAGGAAGGTGTTTAGTTCAGCCCCAGGCAGGTACAGCTCCAAGCACATAAACGATGTTCTTGAAGTGGCAGCTCAAAGGGTGAGTTTCCAGCACACAGCACAAAGCTGGAATTTGCCTGTTCCCGAAAGAGCCAGCTTGCAGAGGTAAACATGGAGATCTAAACCAAGCAGCAAGCAGGTGCCCTTTGTGGCCACGGCGGTTAATCCTAAAGACACCAAATTTGGGTTTCATACTGAAATCAGAGCACAGGACACAAATGGGAACAAAGCAAGCACATATGGTTTCTGCTCTGATGAAAACAACGTGACAGAAAACATTGAAGTCTCTCATCAGTAGGAACCACCTCCTCTCTGCTTCACGTGAAGGACTAACCCAGGGTCTTGAATAACATCTGCAAGCAAGCTCTTCACAGCCTCAGCTAAAGCCCTTCAACCTGCTTTCCTCCTTCTTCTCCTTTGCTGTTTGTTTTTCACCTCCTTCTTCCTACTGCATTCAAACTAAAATTATTTTGGATTCAGAAAGTAAACCAGATGTTTCCACAGGTTTTTACATAAGCACGCTTCACTGATGCTGCATATTAAAAACTGCAAATGCTATCACTTACATCTTCATTTGTGATTGAAAAGTGTCACTACCCACCTGTGAAGTTGATTTTGGAGCCATTAATCTAGACATCTACAGTATTTTAAGACTCTAAAACACAGATATATGGTGACATATTTTCCTGCCTGTGAAGGAATCACTGTGCTGACATGTTATGGATGAAAGCTGGATGTCCTCCAGTCCAAGATGCTGTCAACAAAATTATTTCTGGCATGTTTATTTGAAACCTGCCAAGAGTCTGCCAGCACAGTGGTCATATTACAGTAATATAACAGCTTCTTAAAACAACTCATCAAGCACAAGTTCTTTTTGCTTTTTTTAAGAACCATGTATATATATTGCTCAAGGACAATATAGACATCACTTGACAAGTATAGGTATTATTTAATAAAACTTATATATCCTGGGCCAAAATCTTTGAAGTATCAGTAGTGAGAAAGTCATTGTGGGCCTCTTAGTCTTTTTCAACACAGAGCTGCCACTTCTGTGCAATAACAATAAATCCCAGGTGTGTTATATGGAATAGATACATTCCAGATACAGGTGCTGTATTCAGAGGGACCATGTAGAAGCAGGTGAAACTGGGTCATGGAGACTGAGCTCTAGACTCAGTTTCACTGGTGTAAATCTGAAACTAAAAGAAAAGACAAAGGAAAAGGAAAAACCAATAAATTAATTGTATGAGATAAAAACAGGTACAAGATGTTTTGTTGGCCTCAGAGGTGGCAGGATGGAGATTTATAGCAGTGATTTTATAGTTCCCATACTTGCTACTCTTTCAAGCTCTGTTTCTGGCTTCTTTTTATTTCTAAATTTTGACCTTAAATATTACACTTATAAACACAGCAAGTAAAAATTCATCTAGCAAGCTTGTTAACATTGTTAATTGAAAAATGCATATTATATCTTTCACTCATGCTACCTGGTTCTGAGTTAGGACTTTTGTCTGATGAAATAATGGTGAGTGTCATGCCTCTGACAACTCAGCTCATCAAGTCCAGAACATGGCACATGATAAAAACTTTGCCGAGGGATTAAGGTACAGGAACACTTTTGTCCAAGACAAAAACTCCTGTGAAGTTCAGTGGAAAAATAATCTTGCTGTTAATTAGTTCTTTATAGTACAAAATTGCAGAAGATTATACCTGCTGAACAGCACAAACAAATGAGCTGAGGAATGGGTAACCCATACAGTTATTAGATTATTAACCTTATGTTGCAAAAAGAAACACTAATTGCGATGATAATGGCAGTAAACTAGAGGAATTGCAGCGGTTACAGCAGGAGGTTCACTGAGACTCCTGGTTATGCTGCTGATTGATACTGCATTCTATCTCCTCACAATCCTACCTGGACCCTCCGCTGCTCCCCTGCCTTGAACCTAGGACAGAAGTTCTTCATGGGCAGGAATCCTTTTTGATGCCCTGCCTGGCACAGTGGAAGCCTCAGTCACTACAGAGAATTTAGGAAGTATCATAACACAGATAAACAATAATAAGCATGTAACTGCATCATTCTCACCTCTGAAGTCACGCTGAGATACTTTTGCTTGGGGATATTTTATTTATTTTCTTTCCTTTCCTTCTCCTCCCTACTCGCCTCTCTCCCCTCTGCTGCTGCAGACCACCCTGAGCTGTGCTCCAGCTGGGGTGTGATGCTGAATTACAATCAGTTTCCAGATAGACACAGAGCCTGAGCCCGAGGCTACAGTCAAATCCATTGTTCAGATGCTAAAGATGACACTTCAGAGTGAGAGGAATGAAAACTTGCTCTGTTTTTACAAATGAGGCATGGCACATACGTAGGCTTTTCCTGCAAAACCCCAACAGAAATAAGAGGGATAAAACCATCTGCCTGTTGTGGTGGTGAAAGACAACTATGTTATGTTTTTCTTCATCTCCTGTTGATGTTTTTACTAATAGGGAGCAGTGACTTAGTGAACATCTTTGCTGCCTACTCCCCAGCACTCTGAGAAATCTTTTACCCTGCACACAATGCAGCACATTCTCCTGCCCCGAATTCCTGGGAGGCTCTTTTATGGATGCCCTGAAGCCGTTCTGTTCGGTTCCATCTCCTCTCACCATTATCTGCAAAGTGCACGCAGGAAAACGTTCAGAGGCTGGGCATCAATGGAGTGTTTGAGAGGAATAGGCTGCACCCATAACACTCGGCTCCCCGTAAAATTAAACCTGCTGTGGTTTATGCCTTGGTGGAGCTTTCAGTCTTGCATGTTTCTATTGCAAAGCCAATAGGAGAAAATAAATGCCATCTGCATCCCACACCTAAGTGTGGCTTTAACAGATGACAAGTCTTCCACAGTTTTGGAGCAGAAGGCACCAGATCCTCAACTATCATTGACTGACACAGATCATTGGCTCCACTGGAGCCAAGCCAGTCTGTGTCGGCTACAAATGAAACCCAGTGCTGCTTCTAAGTTAAAAGAAAAATAAATCCGTAAAATGATTTAAATACAGTAATAGCTGCAATTCCTAGCTGTTCTGGATTGCAGAAATGGATATTTAATAACTTCCCATCACTTTTATGGGCATTATGATGAAATGGTTTTGGACCACCTCCAGACCTTGCAACACTAAAAGATTAATTTAGCATCTCTGTGTTTTGAACCGGCGTTTCACATGACTTTTGTACCCAAGAAGAGTAACCACACTGCAACACCCTCCTACACCCTTACAGCATGTGTAAATAAGCACCACTGCCACTTGAAACATTCCCAAATTATTCACAGTGCTTAGGGACAGAGTGACTCCGTGGAACTTCCAAAATAAATTAGAGCCTTGGAACATGGACCCTGAAATCCTGCCAGAAGCCTCTTCTCAAGGTGTCAAAATTCAAGCTGCAAACACCATCTGGACCTGTTGCACTACAAGTGACTCCAGCCAGAGGCACAGCCACCTTCTGAGCACAGCCAGGAGAAAGGAGATGGAAATGCTGAACCTCTGAAGGGCACAGGGCACGTGTGACTGCAGATACTTGTAGCCAAGAACCGTGATGGCTTTGATTTAATGCCATCTTATTAATCCCCTTCACTTTCCCCCATTAGTTTGGTTCACTCCTCTGCTCTAACCCAGATGTTTTTATGGCACCTGGCACGGTGGGACTGTGAATCCTCCCAGGAGGCCTTAGCTGCTACTGTAATTCAAGTCATAATTAAAGATCCATTCCCAATACTGACAGAGCCCATAAAATCAGCAGCACTTCTTTGATTTTATTTCAGTGTTTGATATAAGCACACACATTCATGGGCTAAAACAGAAGCAAATCATCTCCTAGAGTGAAATATCTGCCACGGCACCAGTAAAACTTGGTTTGATGTTTAGGATTTTATTCCAGATGAGACAGTGTGTTCACTGAATCCATGAAAATGCTTGGCAAGCCCAAATGCCACAGATTATATCACTGATCTCAGGACCCCTCCATGCCACAGCACTTGCTTAGCTCCAGTTTTACCACTACAATGCTCTGACAGCCTGGCTCCCTCCAAACCGGGCCACAACACACACACAAGCCCTGAATCAGTTCATAGCTGTGCAGAAATCATCTGCAAAGAGTGATGCTGCCAAGGCATGCCAGGATGACATCTCCCTACTCTAATTCTTGAAGAACTATGATCTCAGGGAATAAGAAAAGAAGCTTTTCTGAAAGATTTGAGAGTTTGGCAACCACTTCTCAGCTTTTTTGTCTCCCCTAATTCCAACAAAATGCCATTCTGTTTACATTTGCGAAAAAGCACTCGCATTTTTTAGTGAAACTGTATTTCATTAAAAAAAAGAAAATATCATTTGATTTATGATTCTTAACACCAAGAAAGAATTTGTGATAAGGGTAATAGTGAGGTTTTTAATCTCCCTAGGTAGAAAAACAGCATTAGAAATTCTGTTTAATATTATACTTCATTAACTTCTAGGCTTTTTTTAAAAAAAATTATTCTTGGTCCCCCTCCACCCCTCCAGGTTACTTCATCATAGAAATGAAGCCCTAAACTTCACCAGTATCTCAAATCCAAAACCTTAGCATTAGTCCCCAACTCCACCCCAGTTGTGCACTTCTTACTCTTAAGGAAAATAATTTGCTTGAGCCCACACTGTTACTCACAGAGAACTAAAGTGCAAGAGACACAGCAGCAGAAGAATGGACGTTTTTCTATATTTTATAATGCTGACTATTTCTTTCTGGCTAGCAGCAACCTGTGCTGACATCCATGGGCATCACTTGGATGACGGGGCAGGAGGCAGAGCCCACAGGCTGTGAGACTTTCCTCAAAGCAGCTGGGAGACATCTCAGTTCTCCCAAGGGGATTTGCGAAGGCACTTCTCAAATATTCTGGAACCAGAAACCACTTCATGGATATCCTGATTTGATGTCCAGGAAGTTGTTTGGTTTTTGGTCTTTTTTAACAAGTCTTAATCCCCCCAGGCCTTTGTCCAGCTCTATCTTAGGAAAACTGTGGTTTGAAGAATTACAGCTCTTTGAAGGGTGCTCGGCTTTTTGGCATGAAATGCCAGCAGCTGGCTCAGCACCGATGCTGCTGTCAGGAAAAGCGACTCCAAGGTCTCCAAAGGTTTATGAGTCTTACGCTTGGTCTGTTTTAATTGATTTCTGTTTTTGCTAGGGTTCTCACAGCACATTACAAGGCCTTGCAAAGTTTTTCATTTTAATTTTCAAAACTTTCTGGTTGACAGCAAACACAACCAACAAACATTAAGTCATTTTTCCTCAGGAAAGCAAGATACCAAATTTTCCATACTGAGTTGTGTTAACTGCACCACAACACCACAGGAGCATGACTCCTTGTATAGAAAGAACATTTTTCTTGCTCATTTTTCATTTAAAAGAATTATCCTTAATTCAATATAATTCTGAGATTCAGTAAGTGAATTGCAGAATGAAATCAAAATATCCAAATTCCTACTCAAAAATAAATAATTTAAAAAAAGAAGCAAAACTTATTGAGACAAAAAATGTAATTATTTTTCTCTTAGAAAATCTATTTCACAAGGGTCACTGCCACTAGTGCCACCAGTAGTAAAACCACTGCACTATCATGAAAATTTCTAACCTCCCTGAACAATTCATGTTACCATCTTGAGATCACTGCCAAAACACCTCTTCTCCTGAGTCATGCAGGTGGTTTATCCATAAATGTAGGGATATAATATTGAAATAAAAATACTGTAGGATTTGAAAAGAGAAAAATCACTCACGCAGACTCAGTCACTTATGTGTGTCAGGTTCATTGCATCCCACGGAAAAATGCTCCAGAGATGGTAAGGAATAAAATGTCCAAGAAAGAAGTTTCTTCTCCACACCTCACTAAGCTGTTGTTCACACATGAAGCAGGGTTTGGCTTCTGAAACTGAAGGGTTCATCAGACACAGCATGCAGAGCCACGGCCACATTTCCCTACAGAGCTCAGCATGGCTTCAGATCAGCTGGTGATTTACACACCTTTAAAAGGCCCTCTGTCTTTATCTCCTTGTCCATCTCACTCATTTTGCAAGACTTAAAGACATCCTGAATTTTTGATGCTGCACTGAACCTTCCAGTTTAGATCTCCCTCCCAAGCACCCAGTGTGATCCCTCTGATGTGGTGCTGCAAACAGCACACTGCACCATGCACATGCCAGTGTCCTCAGAGCTGTTCAGGTCCTTAATTCCCTGTGGCTTCACCAAGATTCAGGCACAAAAATACTCCTGAGGACCTTTGCCTTGGTGCCTCTCTTCTCCTGATCTAAGTTAAAATATTAAACTCCTCCACAAGTAATAAAAAGAGTTCAGAAGTGATCAGACATGTAGCAGTGAGAAGGTAAATGACAGGGCCTGGAATACCAGTATTTTTAAAGACAGATGAGCATTAGCACAGCCAGGAATTCATTTACCATGTGAAAAATATATTCAGGACAGAATGAGAACTCTACCAATTAATATACTTCACAGATGAATCTCTTCAATAAGCAGAGTTACAGGGATCATTTTTCTTTGACACACACCATAAGGGAATGAAAAGGTTAATGTAGTGTATGTGAGTGCATTTTTAAAAATCAATTTAAGGGAATTTTCTCTGCTGTAAATTATGCTCTGGCACCAGGGAAAGCCATAAAACTCAAATTAACAAAAGGAACAAAAGAATTTAATCTAAAACTACATTATGATTGTATTGCTCATTTGTGCACACACACACAAAAAAAAAAAGTCAGCAACATACATTTCATTTTTACCTTCTTTGATTACAAAAAGACTATAATCAGTGAAAGATAATGTTGGATCATAATTAAAAGCAGGACTCTCCCTCTTACCAGCCTGCAAAGCACAACATTTTCTGTAATGCAATATAAAGTCATTTTGGTTAGGAAACCTATTTGTCAGCTCTCCTCACATTCCCCAGACTGTGACCCCTCCACCTCTGCTTGCACACAATTCTGTAATCTCAGAAAAAGCAGGGTTTGGCTTCTGAACTCCAGACTTCCCATTCAGCAAGACCTTATGCTGGCCTTGCAGCGGCTGAAGGCGTGAAGCTCCACTGGACTCATGACATCTGTCTAGAGGATCTGAAGCATTTTTTGGGTTTCCACTAATTTTAACTGGCAGGAAAGCAACCATCAGCTGAAATCCTACTTTTTCAAGAGATCCAAAACAGTTCCTGCAACTTCATGGCACTGCCACAGGCTCTTTACTCCCCATCATCTGACTTGCAAGCTTTGGACTCCTCTCCCCCTCACAACTCCACACAGGGTATTTCTCTACCTGGAGAGGACACTGAGCAGTACAGTGACATCCACACTCAAATCCACAATCAGAACGAGTCTTTGAAGTGACACAGCTCCACACCATGTTTCCCAAAATTATCACCCATCACAGCCCTTGTGCTTTTCTCAAGTGACATTTGCTGTCACCAAACTCAGGAATTGAAAGGTGGCACTGAGGATTTTATGGCATGTTCTGTGTCAGTGGAATGAAGAGAGAACGTGACACCACTGATCTCTGCTCATACACTGGCCATGTGCTGGTTGCCAAAAGATATCACAGCACAGTGAAGGACCAGACAGATCATAGGAGCTACTCAGGATAAATCAGCTACGTTATTTTCCTTCCATTGCATTGGCATAAATACATGCATCATTCCCCTTGTGTATTCAACAGCTTTTCACCTGAAGAAGAAAAAAAATATTTCACCCCACTGAAACCTCCCTCTGTAGAGAGTAGATAATGGTCAATGTCAAGAATCTCAATTATCTGATCTTCACTCATTGCCAAAGGATGTCTTGAGGAACAGAGGCCATGGTTGTTTTCCCTGACTGTCTTCACAGTATCATGGGATTTTCTACTTCTACTTCCAGAAATTCTTCATCTGTTGGTAAATAATGGCAATACATGACTATATAGAACTGTAATCCTTTATGTCTGAGGAGGTTGCTATGGGCCATTTATGCCCTACTCTTATAGCTGGTTTGATCTATCAACGAATGGAGTGTGGTACTCTTGGTTGCTGAGATTAAACACAAGGTTAAAGCCACATTTCCCCCCAGAATTGAACACAGACAAGGGAGCAAGCCATGGTACTAAAAAAATTGCGATCATTTTTGTCACATTCATTAGGACAAGGGGTGTGAGGGAGGCAGGATCAAAGACATCCAGACAAAAACTAGGCTTGGCCAGATTCATTCACTGCGTTGTATTGCTACACCAGTGAAGTATATACGCTTAAATATATATATACATAGACACAACTTTTTTCTCTCCATGTCTTGTCATGAGAAAGCAGAGACTCACCCTTTATACACACTTAACTTTGTATGAGAAGTCAGGTTTTTTTCACTCAGTTTTTATCTCCTTTGAAGTGGGAAACAAACTATCCTTCCACAGGCTGAGTGGAGCTGAGCTTTGGCTCCTGTGGAGGAAGAGCTCACAAGTCAATAGCTGGAGCCCGTTCCCTGCCAGGTGGGACCAGGCATCAGTGAGAATGGTAACAGTTTCATCACCTCACCTAATCCCCTCCCCATATGGTCAGGGACTTTGACTAGTGAATAATTAATCAAAATATGTCTGATCAGAAGTTCAAAAGAATCAGAGGAATTGAAGTAAAAGCCAGGGTTTTGGTTTGTTTTTTTTTCTTCCCCATTTTCTTTCTTTTTTTTTGCCATGGGCTTCTTTGGGTTCACAGGGAATAATGGTCCTGGGACCCCAGCGAGATAATTTAGAGCCATGATTTGTGAAAGGGACTGCAAAGCAGAGATGGTTTCATTTACTTTTTAGTAGTAGGATGGAGGAGAAAAAAAAATTATGTTTTATGACCTTTTTAACAAGAAATATGTTAAGACTGTGCCTTAGTGCCCAGCTAAGTTATTGGAATAGCAAAGAAGCATTGCTTTTTTATATACAGAATTTTGCCTTTTAAAATATTGCCTTATAATGTAAAATGAAAAAGTCATATTAGGTGCAGGAAAACTCACAGCAAACTAAAGGGGCACTACAAACCTAGGATTGTTCTTTTTTTCTCATTTTATTGGAATGAATTTAAAAACACAATCAGAATCTAGTTCATTGTCTTATATAACCCTTCGTGAAGGACTCTTAAAATTCACATCAATGGCATCTCATTCCCACTTTCCCCTTAATTTCCATTTTGTTTAATGGCTTCATCACCATTTGCTCGTGATTTTGGCATTTTTTTCCCTCCTGTGAGAGAGAATAACCTCTCCTGGGTAATAGGACAAAGAGCTGGAAGCTGTTTGCTTCTGTCGTGCTTCTGTAAAAAATACATAAACAAAAAAATTCCTTTACAGGGAATAAGCCCAGTTCTGCTTTTTTTCCCTGGGGTCTGGTGACACAATTCCAGCAATGACAAGTCCAGCTGCAAGTGCCACGTGAGGAGGTGCTCTGAGTGCAAGTTCCACCACCACACAGCACATCCCCTTCGCAGGATGGAGATGTGGAATGGAAAATAATCAATATCTTCCAAGGCCCTAACGAGCCCCTGTGCTACAGCCTGTACCCTGCCATCAGCTTCTAGAACAACAAAAAATGCCCAGCACAGACAGAAAAAAAAAATAGCTGGAGGCTTCTATCAAATTTCTTTGTGAAATTACAAGACGTTCTTAACATTTGTCCTATAACTTTTCAAGGGAATTGAGAACATTTGCCATCCAGACAGGAAGTCATCTCCCATGGGAATGAAAGATATAATCCTGATCCTTTAACAACAAGAATTCTGAATTCAGAAAATCTCAAAAGATGAGTCTGTAAAACTTCTGTGCTTGGGTTCATGCTCAGCATGGCCTTCCCAAGAGCCTCCCATATTCTACAGCATCCCCACTTCACATATCTCTTTCTTACAACACAGTTTTTCACCAACCTTAAGCCTTATATTAAGAATTAAAATTCCTAAACCAGAAAATGCACCTGTGGCAGAAAAAAAAATATGTGGAAAGACCAAATGAGAGAAATGGTTGAAAAAAGTTTAATTCGTACAGACTTTTTCAGGTTTGTACAAATTAATTTTTCTTATTTTGAACTAGTCCCTTCCCCATCAGTTGGTCATTCCATGACAGAAGCGAACCATGTAGGGTGGGAGCCCATGGTATGGATCCAGTTTTTGATCCAGTAAAGGACAACTCGTTAACCTCACTCAGCAGCAATGCTGACCCCCAAATCTGCATCTTCCTGCTTCCTCACTGGTTTGCAGCTTTTGCTGCTACTGTTTTGCCAATAGTTTTCCATTCCGCAGTATGAGGAGACAGAACACCCTCACTCTCAGAACAGAGGTTTGGTGAAATATGGAGGGTTTACTAGGTCATCTATGCAAGACTTTTGGGCAATTACATCAAAAGCAGGGCTAGGTTGTTAAAAGTAATTTAGGTGCTTGATTACCCTCAGTTTCCCTGCAGATGAGGCTCCCAAACATCTGTAAAATTGATGCCCCCTATTCCTAAGCACCTCTCCATTTGAGCATCCTTTAAAAACCATCTTCGTTTGCTCACAAACAGAAAAAAAAACCCCAATCTCCCATGACAGCATTTTGGTAGGGAGCAGCCTTGAAGGTGAGCCTAACACATGACAGGTTTGCTGGGCAGGGCACAGAGCAAGGGTGCAGCTCCCCTTTTTTGGCTCCACAGGACAGGCCAGAGCCCACCCGCTGCCTGCTCAGCTCTCCCTTGCCAGCACCGCCTCCTCTGAAGCTGTGCCAGGTAACCAAACATTCCCAAGCTGCAGCTGGTCCTGCATCCCTGCCCTCGGGCAGCACATCTGTGCTGTGAGCAGCAAGGGGGATGTAAGGGCAGAATTTCGAGTAAGAGGAGCAGGAGGTAACATCTAATCAGCTGTTTCCATCACTTTGTCAGGACAGGAGCATTTGAACCTGGCTTGGAGAACTTCATCTGGTGTGTTATCTGCTGCTCTGCACAGGTAGATGTAATCCCTGGGTATTTTATTAACTCCCATTGTGCTGCATGAATGGACACCACACAATTCCAGCTTACTGCTCTCACCATCAGTTGTTAAAATGTTTGTTGCAGAGGGAAGAAGAATCCAGTTTCCCTCTGCTGCTGCTGGTGTGATTGTAGCAGTCACAGCAAACTGCCTGAGCATCCTTCACAGAGCCTGATTTGGCAAAGAACGCTGCCACGGGTGGGCACAGGAGCAGCAAGAGGTGGGGATGCTTGGCCTGCCTGCTAATGGGGAGCGCACTTGGAATCAGCCTCTGGAAAAATGCTTCCCATGTCCATTAGGGATGACATTTACCTTAGTCCAGATGGTACTCATCACCCTTTGTGCACCATTTAAGCTCTGAGCTCTGAGGAATGCTGTGTGATGCGTGGGGATGATGTGCACAGTTCCAAACAGCAAGTGTCAGCCATGTGTGAATGTAGATAATTTTTTAAAATATATCTATATTTTAAGGGAAACGTGGGCAGTTAAGCAAAGGAATAGAAAGCAGGCAAGTCCCCCAAAAAAGTAAAACATGACTCCATCATAATTAGGCTTTGCTTGTCTGTCAGTTTTATTAAGTAACTGTACAGTGTGCCTCAGAGTATTGTTGATTTCTTCATCCAAATACAAATTTAACACTGTATATTATGGGCTGCTCATAAAATCAGTAACTGTTATTGATAGTTTACTAAATCTTTTTGGTACAAATAAAGAAATGCCACTGTCAGTTAATGCATAATACTGCACAATGACTTTCCTGTCTTCTTTCTCATGGGCTGCTTTCCCACATTCACAGGGAAAATACTGCCAGGAAAGGGCAGTGGTTTCCTTTGGCCCCACATGCCCCCAGGCTCAGCTGTAGGTGAGTTCATGAAAAGCATTTAATAGGATCCCTTTCTGTAGTAGGGAAACCATTTAGAGTTGTGCTCAAGTCCCATGTACTTCAGTGGGATGCAGATATGAGTGTTTCAGCACTTCCTAGACATTCTGGTGTATGACTTCCCAACATAAATATTTGCCCTGCAGAGAAAGATCCAAGATCCAACATTGGTGTCTACAACAGGGATATCCTTTCCCTGGTGGGAGGATGCCTGCCCTGTGCACAAGCTCCTGCACCACCTCCCTGCAGCACCCAGTCCTCTGTGCTCAATGTGGGGAGCTGAGCCCAGTTCACGCTGTCTGTCTCAAAGTGGATCTGGCCCTTCATTGGGAAAGGAAATTAAATATTATGGTGTTTCACATGTGTGGTGGGTTGACCCTGGCTGGATGCCAGGCACCCACCAAAGTCACTCTATCACTCCCTCCGCAGTTCAGCAGGGGAGAAAAAATACAACAAAGGGTTTTTGAGTCGAGATCAGGATCAGGAGACATCACCCACCCAACACCATCGTGGGCAAAACAGACTCAGCTTGGGGATAGCATTTGAATTTATTATTAACAAATTCAGAGCAAGATAATGAGAAGTAAAATAAATCTTAGAAACACCTTTCCCCCACCCCTCCCTCCTTCCTGAGCTCCAGCTCCTCCTCCAGCAGCACAGGGAGGTGCTTGGCCAGAGGTGGGTCCATCCTGGAGCTGCCTGGCATTGCCTTGGTGGGACACAGGGGAAGCTTCCAGCAGCTTCTCACAGAAACCTCCCCTGTAGCCCCCCCACTACCAAAGCCTGGCCTCTCAAACCTAACACAAGCTAATGACTCAAGAATATAAATTGTATTTGACATGACATATTAAAGATCTCATAAAACTTCATCAATGTGGCAGAATATATCCTGTGTTTTCCTGCTTTTTAATAATTTTAATAAATCAGATAAAAATGAGAGAGAGGATATTATCAGGAGTGTAAAAATGAGAAAAAACGTTTCTACAACAAACCTCAGAAGAAAAAACACAACAAGGTGTTTACAAGTCTGGGATAGAAAACAAAAACTCCAATTAAATTTCAATATGATTGATGCTGCAGGTTTAACCACTCCATTACAGAAGCAAACCAATGACAGAATGGTATGTTTTCCTTGCCTTGCTTTAGCCTGCATCTCAAGGGGACTTATAAATAGTTAAACAGCTATATCAGAATTCATTAGTTTTTAGAGAAAAATTAAACCTCAACATTGATATCTATGATATAATGACTTACAAGTCACTGCATAATTAATCTTGATATTAACTGCATACACTTGCGATATATGATTTATTATGGGTTATTCATCTAAATTCCTCTATGGGTATTGCTTCATGCACACACAATCTAATAACTTTCAATACAGTAGCAGGTGCTACTTCATAATAAAGACATTAACATATTTGGAAAAAATACTTTTATATCAATTGATCATTTCTGTTTTCACTTCTCTGATGGATTTGATAGTGATTAAAAACCAGAACCACAGATCTTGTACTTCCATCTTCCTCCTCACTGTCCTTTTCATCGCTTTTCATACTGCATTTTTTCTTTTTTCAGAACCAAGTTATATAACTGTAGTTCCACATACCTACACTCTTCTTAAATGCATTCAGGGAGAATAACAAATGACATTCTCTATTGCTGCCTCTGTTTCGATCAGGAGTGCTCAGAGAGGATTAAGGATTTCAAGAGGCAGCTCATTCAGTTCAACTAACAAGGCTCTTCTGGATGATGCTGTAATATGTTGTAGAAGACAACCATCAGTTTTATTTTGGTTTGTAGCTCTAAATTGTCTTTCCCCCTCCACAAATGCCAGCTTCTATCAGACAGATTGTTCCTTACTCATCAGAGCAGCTATCAGAGATACGGTCCCTGAGATAGACAGAGAGGTCCTTACTTGTTTTTGAGGAATGTTTCCTGAGAGAGCTGAAAGGGAAATCCCAGCACACATCAAACAGTTTGAAAAATGTTTGGAAATTAATGCAGAACTAAAAGCATTCCTGCAGCAGCCAAGAAGCATATGTGGGAACAAAATGTAATGACCACAACTGACCGCAACAGAAACATAACTGTTCAAAAAGGGTATTTTCTATATTAACATCACTTCTTTACTCCTTTCTCAGCTATTATTCCTCCTCAGACAATTCCTTTGTTTAGAGACTCCTCAAAATTCAGCCAGCCTCCCACTGAAGTAATGGGATGATTGGATAAATTAACAATTACCAGAATTTGCTGCAGCTTCCAAAGAAGATGGTGATACTTGGGTTGGCATTGCCTCAGGAGGGTGAGATGCAGGCATTAGACATACTCATATACCCACCACAAATAAAAGAGAATTTCCCACTAGCGACTATCAATCTCTGCTTAATAACCAGATTTTCAAATTTTCTCCAGTCTTGGACAGTAAATGTTTCCATCAAAACCATGACCTCCCTGTGTTAGAAATTGTCCTGACATTACTTGTAAAGAGCTTAATTAAAAGAGGCAGTGTTGACCCTAAAGCCCCTCTTAAGCAAGTCACATCTGCCAACCTGAAATGTTTTAGCATCATTAGAGTACCTCTGACACCTCCAACAGACAAAAAACCACAACGTTCTCTGAAGTTTTAAAGGTGATTCTTCTCCCAGCCCTGTTCACAGAAGAAAGTGCTGTTGGAGTCTCCTTCTACCTCTATGTATTAACACAATGTCAAAGAATCAATTCATTTATATGAACCAAATACATGTGAATTAGGATCTATTTCAGGAAGCTCTGTCTTCTGCTACCTCATCCTGCCTCAAGGCAATGCCCTGCAGCAGATTCGCCCCTAAAAACTGAGTATTTTGGCCACAGCAAAAAGCAACCCTGCTCACCATATGTTTACTGGTTAAAATAAGATTCCTGCACACATGTGATGGATATCTCCTTTGAATCAGGCAATGAGCTGCCACAGGGATGCAGAAGCTGGTAGCAACCAGTACAGCACCAAAACCCAAGCAGGTGGCACTGCCTCCCATTGCTTCCTTCCCTAGCAGCGTGTTCACACACAAAAACTTGTCCCACAGTAGCACTTTCAGGTGGAAACCCATGAGCTTTCCAAATTACTGGAAAGTCCAAAGCCAGATCCATGCTAAGCTAACAGCTGTTTGCACATGACACCCTTAGAAAGGAGCTTGCTCTGCTGTCACTGCGAAAAAAATACAATTGCTTTAGTTTGATCTTCCATAATCATTCCCATCAATGCCTCGGAGTTTAAAGATCTAATCTTGTTTGTAAAATTCAATTATGCTTTGCAAAAAAAAAAAAAATTAAAAAAAAAATTAGTCATTAAAGTTTTAGATAAACAGGCTAAGGACAAAGCTGTACCACTACTCCTGTGAATTTCAGGATTAAAGAAAATCAATATACTCTGTCATATTCCTGTAAAATATTATCTGTAGCACAGTTTGTTTTCTCATTTGTGCATGAAGTTAAAATTTCAGTCCAGTTTTCAGTGACTGCTTTTTTGCTATAAATATTAAATAAAATAGTAAAAGGAAAATCACCTGCTATACCTGCATGTTCCTTTTTAGAACAGGTGGCCAAGTAATGCCCTGACCTTTAGAGCAACACAGCAGGCAGAAGCCGTGGGTCTGAGCAGCCACTCAATGGGGAGGCAGCACAGCAGCACCTGGCTGTTATTAATCTAACATAGCAGTCCAATGACAATTTGCATTTGCAATCAAATAAAAATTAGCCAAGCTGCATTTTCATTTGCTATCTTTCCTTTGCCTCTTTTTTCTGCTTTCAGGGATACCTCAGTGTGGGGGGCAGGGAACGAGTTTTGGGGAAGGACAGAGTTGGAAATGGTCCTCTGACTGGTGGCATTTTACAAACCCCAAGTGCAGAAGAGGCACAACTGGGTTTTGATCTCTCTTCTAAAGCAGACTCCTGTAAGCCTGTACATTAATAAATGCTAATTTTATCTGACTGTGTCTACAAGGTGATTTTCAAATTCCTGTTGATTTAGCAAAGAACTTAGGTGTTCAGCACTTGCAAAAACACTGCTCTTTCGATAGACACCTTCAGACAGATTTAGGTATTTAACCTGAAGAGTCAACATTTGCAGTTCCCCAGCAGGATTACCTGGGTTTTCAGGGCAAATTTCTACATGATCCTCTGTGCTTCGTGTTGGCCTAACCTGGATCCTTGCCTGGGCCCTGTACTTCATACCTATATGAAGTTTATTGGTAGAGAGAGATGCGAGGTTTCTACAAACTCAGGAGCAAATCTTTAATGAGCCAGGAAGTAAGGAAGAAGCTCTTTTTTATTTCTATTTTATTGACTGTTTGCTCTGGTCTCACATTTCTGGGATGCATGCTTTTCCAGAACCAATATGAATTTTACTCCAAGAACAATGTGATAAATTCCTAAAGAACTGACAAGAAAATCTTGGGTAAAAGAATTAAAAAACAGCTTTTTCTTCTAAAATATTTAGTATCTGTAATCTATAAAGAATTGTTGAAGATCTGCCAACATTTCCAATGATTTTCAAAGTCATACCATTTTTAGTTGCTCCAGAACTGCTGATATCAGCAAGCATGCCCTTCTAAATAATTTATTGGCATTTCTACATAAATTAGATGCTTTAAGGTGAAGATGCCATGAACCTTGTGGAAGCTGAGTGCTCACTACATGGACTATAATCCATCAACCCAACAGACAGATTTCCAAACTGGCTTAAACCTCAGCAGGCTCACTGCTTGGAAATAGTTCAAGGACTCCAGAGACTGCAATACGCTCTTGAAATGTCACTTGCAGTAAAAGTACATTCTACACAAAAATAAATCACCATAAAATAAGGTAGAAACCTCAGAGAGTTATAAATTGATCATTTAAATCACAGGGTAGTTACTGCTCACGAAAATAAGCAATGCAAAAAATATGTTTACTTCAGGTAAGGATAATGTATTACAAAAGACAGGACAAAAACATCAGCTAAAACACACGTTTGCATAAAGTCAAAATCTTCAGTAAAACATTTTAATCCTGTCTATCAGTTTCTAAAGTCACCATGGCTTTTTTTTCCCCCCCTAAAAGCTATATAATTCTGGTTTTCAGAGTTTGGCAATTGAAAAATGTTATGTTGGCATTTTACCTGTAATTACTGTATTTATAAAGGCTGCAGACTGCTATGAAAGAAACAATCAGAAGGAGAGGGTGGATGATATTTCAAGAAGAATGTTGGGGATGAGAAACTGGTAAACAAAAATGCTTCCCCTAGCAAGGAGCAGATCAAAATCTTAAATCCCCAAAATATGTTTTTAAATTAAAAAGGAAGATCATTATCAAAGAGCGAAAGCTCCTATCCTGGCTAGAGAATCACTGCATCCAAGGGTCTGTCGGTATTGTTGGGTACATCCATTTTTTAAATAAATCCCTGAAGTACATTGGTATAAGGGGGTAAGAAAATCAGTGATGAATTAAATGCTAAAGGGGATGTAAAGCTGATAGAAGAAGCATTTTCATCAGAAATCAGGAAAGTAGGAGTGGTAAAGTTGCTATTTGAGATACAAACAAACAAGACTGAACAAGGCTAAAATGAAAATAAGCGGGACAATCAGCATTAATACCTCAAGTGATTAATTTGTAAAGAGCAAAAAAAAAAATAAATATCATCAGGAGCTCAAAATAGTTATGAAATCAATAGTGATGGCCTGAAAGTCACAGAAAGCCTGAGTTTCAACAGGGCAAGAGGGGAGGAGGCTGCTGACAGCAGAAATGATGAGTGAGCATTGGGGAAGGTCGTTCCACCTCCCTGGTCCCTGGGTGACCAACCCAGCCCACCACGAGCTGGGACGGCAGTGCCAGCCCTCCCTGTATGGACACTGGGGCAAGGGCAAGAATTCCTGCTTGAATACAAATCCTGGTGGCATTTAATAAACAGGCTGATATTCTCATCATTGGAATTCACAGGAAGGCATGCAAAGGAAAATACCAGCATAGCGAACTTTTCAGCTCTTAGCCAAGTAATTCTTTGCTAGTTGTTGGTTTTTTTTTTAATCTAGTTCATAGCAGAAACTCAGACTGTGTGGGGGCACAGACAAAATGAATAAATTAAAGGGATGGCGATCGTTGAAACAAAGGAAATTTCAAGTGTAAAAAGAACTGGTGGATTCTGGGTTTTTTCCTATTTGTTCTATAAAAGTCTATTTTGACAATGAATTATAAATGCTTCATTGACCATTCTTACTCTGTTAACTACCAAAAAAAAAAAAAAAAGGAGAAAACTAGACATTTGTGTACTTGCTGCAAACCCTGAGTTTTGCCTTGCTCCACAGCTCTGTGCTCTTTCCAGTATTTGTTCAGACTGACAAATCAGCTCTCCTATCACTAATGAAATTATGGTTTTGAGGCCTAACAGCAAATAAGGTTTGGCATCAACTTCCTTGTGAGAAGAGACGCAGCAAATCTGTTAACCAGAATTCAGTCACTAAGGCAATTTTACCCATGCCTGACTTCCTGCCTTGCCACTTGCCATTCCTACCATTCATACCGGTTTAAGATGAGACACCCAAGAGGGAATTTGGTTCTGCTCTCACAACACGATTACTTTGCCTTAATGACCAACACGCCCTGTTTAATAAAGCCCCGGCATCAACTTTATTACATCCTGCACTGCTAATGATTTGGTAGTCACCTAATGCATTCATCTTGATTCATGGCTCACTTGAAATATTTATACAGTACAAAATGCTTAAGTGGAGGTCAGTTGCACGCAAAGCTTCAAAGAATAAATTGCAAAACTTTGTGTTGCCTCTAGCTCCTCCTCAGCAGGAGAACCTGGGCCAGCCCTGGTTGTGCCCCCACAAATCTCACCCTGGGGCTCCCATTCAGACATCCCTGTGCTGGTCCTCTTACCCTGATATTCACCAAAACCAACCAAACATCAAAATTCCATCCACTCCACATACATTAAAAATGTCTGTGGCCCCAGTCTCATGTAACTAAAATTCCCTAAAAGGAGCAACATCATTTGGGGATGCCCAGGAATCAACCTCAAAAGGATGAAGCAAAAACCCCTATTAGTAGAATATTAGCAGATATGTTGATAGAGCCAAGTTCAGAATTGCTGATTCTGAAGCACATCAAAAGATTTGTGGAAACATCTAAAAAACAGAGTGATCCCTCCAATACCCACAGGCACCAGTGGCCCTGGCAGCCAGGTAAGAGCCAGGATTAGGAGATAATCCAGCAACTGTGGGAGGAAGAATGAGCCAGATGGCCACAAGCATAACATTTTATTACTAAAGAAGGGACTTGTTTTTCACTGCTTTTTACATTCTTAAAGGAACAAATGCTTTCAGATGGTTTCGTCATAATTCCCTTGACATTAAAATTATGTGCTGGCCCATGGAAATTTTAGCTACAGGACATAATGCAGACAGCATGGGACCTAGAATAAAGGCAGACAGATGAATATCTGAAATATCTAGAAAGACTTTTAGAAACATAGAATCATCAAGGTTGGCAAAGATCTTTAAGACCATCAAGTCCAACCTTTGACCAAATACCACCATACCCACTAAACCACGTGGTGAAATACCACATCTACTCGTTTTTTGAACACTTCCAGGGATGTTGACTGTACCTTCTCTAGGTACAAAAGCAGTCCC
This sequence comes from Pardalotus punctatus, assembly GCA_013400915.1. NCBI lineage: Eukaryota > Metazoa > Chordata > Aves > Passeriformes > Pardalotidae > Pardalotus > Pardalotus punctatus. The sequence continues at coordinate 17,396 of VZTX01010409.1, read as the reverse complement.
TAAATCCCAGACAGAAAGCCTATTCCCCAGCCATTAGAGGCAGGCAGGGCTATACAATGTCAGAGACTGCTAAGCCTGTAACATTTTTCCCCTTTTCCAGGCCATACCTCAAAGCACATAGGAAATGTCAGTACTGCTTCCAGCAGCACTCCGTTCATGTGCTAGTTCTGCATGGGGTCTGTGGTTTTCTGCTGGAGTGTTTCACCATGGGATGTTGGCTGCAAGATGCTGTTGAGGCTGAGAGTTATCTGTCAAAGCTGGGGTTGATGAGGTTGAATCCAACACAACCCTAATTTTTTACATTTTGTTCTCTTTGCAGCTGTTTTTTGCTCCTTGTGCACTGTCTGGTGACATGAATCATGGAACAGAAGGAACAGTTTAATCAATAATGTGCTTAATTGCTAAAAATTATTCCACAACCACAACTCACAGCCAAGAGACCATACTATCTGTCACTGAAGATGCATTATGAGGGAGAAACAAGGAGGTTTAAGTGTCATTAGCAAAACAATTACAAAAAACCCCATAAAAATTGAAAATATAACTTAGTGATAGCATATAAACATAAAACAGTGAGGTTCCCAAGATGAAATCATATTGCATTACAGATAATTCCATATAATGTGGTTCAAAATGGCAAGCTGCATTTGTATTTTAAGGTGTGCAGACATATTTATTATGAGCAGCCAGTTTACTCTATTGCTTCACAAATTCAAGGAAAAATGTAGCTTCCATCACATTGAATTGAATTAAGTGGTCGCTGCACATCAAGAAGAAGATATTCTGTTGCTCTCAAGTGGCAGAGCTATCTGCAAATGTATATGAGAATAGAAACTTCTGAATATCAGACACTGTTACTATAGCAGTGATTAAAGTGAGTCTGTTTCAGTTCTGATCCTTTATATGCAATGCTTCCTTGAATACTTATTTTGCCAGGAAGATATATGTAAAGAGCTCTGTGAAATAATCTGCCTCAGCACTTCTGTTGTAATTAAATGCAGTCACATGTTGGCACAAGTAATGACCACCATCTGCTCAGATCCATGGCTGGACTGTCCTTCACCACAAATCACAGATCTCCACATGCCCAGCAAAATGCCCATTACCAGCTGATTCTCCAAAGCACCATACGAATAATCCGAATATTCAACATTTGTTACAGATGAGTGCTAATATATTTGGCCTACAAAAATGCTTGTCCAGGTTTGGATGCTTTAATACTAATACTGTTAAACGCTTAAAAGAAAACATACTAAATAGCCCAGGTTGCAAAGTCAGGTCTCAAGAATCAGAGAAAGCCAAGACTTACAAGACCTCTTCAGGCTGTAAGCATTTTGATACACCACCACATCCTGGGTTTAGAGTATCTTTGCCTAAAACTATATCTCATTTATTTCACAAAATTTACTTCACACAGTAGCTCAGTGCTACTGTTTCATTGATTATTTTTATTCTGTTTGTATATCTCATCTTTTCATAACTCACCACTCAAATCTCATTACATTTAAAGGTTATTAACTCCCTTGAAATTTATTCATTAGCATTTCTACACCCTCAAATGAGGCCTGAGTACTTTGTGAAGTCTGGGCTCTCCCACAGCTCACATGGTGGATTTGCACATCGTCTGCAGCAGCCTCCAGGACAAAGCTCATCCCTTCAGCACAGCTTCAAGCTCTCATTCCTGCCTGGAAGGACTGGGTGTGTTTCTGTCACCAGCCTAGTAATCAGTATCTGGACACCACGCTTCTGCGATCTGCAGTCTCTTACTGAATCTTTCTTCCCAACACTTTTTTTAAGGAAGTGACAATTATCATCCTTTTTTTACAAATGTAGAATCAAGGCCTAGACAGATGAATGTCCAAGTTTACTTCTAATCTGAGATGACTAATGCAACATTCACTAGGTCAGTCTCACTTTCTGCAACCGGTCTTGAAGAAAACTTACTTCACTATGCAAGCTCTGATTAATCTCTGAAGTCATCAAGCCTGGAGGATGAACAGGATAGAAGATCCAAGGAAAAAACAGCCTGGGGTGAACATCAGAGACTGTGCTGTGTGTGTAAGGGACACTATCCTTGCATGCAGCCTGATTCTGCTGACCAATGTTCAGGGAACTTCTAAGTGAACACTGCTAATGAATGGGAGTGTCTCTCATGCTCCTGATTCTTCTTTTCTTTGCTTTTATGGTCCTTTGGTGAACAGAGAAAGATTTCTTGGTAGCTCTCTCACACACAACAAAGTCCAAGAGCAAAAGCCATGAGCAGCAACATGGGAAATTCTGATGAGACATGAAAAAATAATAATAGGAGTGGTAAATCTTTGCAGCAGGGGCTAGAGAGGCTGTCATCCTGACCTTCGAAGAGTTTCACAGCTGGACTGCAAGAGGCCCCAAGTAACCCGATATAACTGCAATTCAGCCCTATTTGCAGTGGATTTGGGCCACCTTTCTGCAGCAGCACCTCCAACCCAAGGTTTTCTGTGGCTGTCCTGCGGTGTCTGCACACAGCTCGTGCTGCACACTGCACTGTGGACACATTCATGGCTCAAACGAGAAGGAAATAAACAGATCACGCTCCTGACCCACTTCATTTTGAAGATACCATTTGTACAATCACCATTTGAGGTGCCACAGTTTGGCTGAGGCAATTAGATCATCATTACCAGAAATAGAACCGAGCTATATATTGTCTGACATTAGTAAATTCAAGGGAATGAAATACCTTGTTCCAAATTATAGTATCATCCATCTAGACTTTCTGATAGGTCTGAAAGACAGATGGCCCAGCAAATGGCTGTAATCATCATATGGGTACAGTTTAACTCCCTAAGACACGTTAAAATAGCAATATTTGCAGAAATATCAACCTGCAAATGTGAATGGGGCCTTCTGACTGGGTAGGTTAGGTGAAACACTGCAGTAAAGTTTCAGAGGATATTTCCTTCAGATATTCTTCACTTTCAAAAAGTAATTTAACAAAGATCTTAATGATGACCACAATTAGCACATTTACCATTAGTAATAATGAATATGTCAAGCTCAGACTTCATGATCTTTAATTTGGAACTCTCCTCTGAGACGGCTGAAAAGTCTTTTCTTATGAAAAGGACCAACACACGCCTCACTAAATGATGTTGAAAAACTACATTTTGTTCAATAGAAACAGCCAGAACTTATTCTCTGTTTCAGAGGCCAAAACATGATGGTAATTTTTGGGAGGGTCACAGCGCCCTTGTACCCCAAACTGTTCCTCTGGTGTTCCTGGGACAGCACTGACTGCCACGAGCCACAAAAGTGCTGAGGAGCAGCCAAGGGGAGCAGCAAGGGCAGTGCTCAGCTCTGTGTCCAGCCCTGATATCAACTCATTTATTCATGTGTGTGCTGCAGTCTGTGGGTTTAAGGATCTGCCTGGGAGACACTTTTCCTGTTGCACAAAGCACACACAGACCTCAGCAGTGCACAGTCTTATTTATATATGGCAAGGTTTTGTGTATTTTGTAAAAGAGCAAAATATGATTCTTGACATTCGCAAAGCATCATCGGAATTCATCACCCAACAGCTCCTACAACAAATAATGCCAATTTATTCTCAAAAAAGAAACCTCTGGACCATACTCCTTTTAAAGGAGAGGAGTTTCTGAAAGCACATAGTATTAAATAAAAAAAAAAAAAAAACCCAAAAAAAAGAAAACAAGAAGTTAATCCTGACATGATTTATTACCCTTTCACCTCATGCAATACTTCAATTGTTCTCTGTGTCATGGTTGGATCCTTTAGTCCTTTCTCTTCTAAATCACCCTGTTTTCAGCAAAGGGAGAAAGGTCTGCAGGATTAGGTCTGAACTCCAGCCAATATTCTCCTCAGAGGAAAAGGATGCATTCTGCCTGCTCAAATTTCCATGATAGTAGGTGGCACAGGAAAATGTAATTTTTTTTTGGTAAATAAGGTCAAATTATATTAATTCAGTTTTTCATCTGAAGAGAGTAGAGAATTTCCTTCTCCCAGTTTTACTGGATTCAGTAAGCCATCCGTGAATAGAGCATGTGGGGAGGGGATGCAGAGTATCTGTGGGAAGATCCATATGAAACATGCAGATGGGATTAATCTACTCATTCCCTAGTTGTAATTGCAGTTTCACAGAGATTCTGCTTAAAACCCATTTATCTGGCAGTAAATACGATGACTAATTGCGAACGATAGCTGCACATAAATTCCAGACTGAATTTTTTGGCACATCTCTAATTGTCATATAAAAGAAAATGACACACTCTCTACTCATTTTTCCTAATTAAATGCAAAATATAAAATTATTCCTACTACTCTTTTTGGTAGAAATGAAGGCCTTTTCAATCTAACTGTGAAATACAGCATATGGTTCCCTGATTATTGGTAAACTGTGCAGCAGTTTGGGCAGATGATTCCAGAGGAGGATCTGGCCATGTCTGCACTCAGACCCATAGAGGAGCTCTCAATCCAGACTTGAAAATAGTTCTGTAGAGAGTTCTGTGAAGGATACGTGGCCCTAAATTAATGACTACAGGATTAGGGTGGTTTGGTTGTTTTTCTCCCCAAAGTTCTCTAAATAAATGTCACACAAATTTCAAACACAAATCTTGCATGATAGTCAGGGTGCTAGAGCAATCATTGCTTACCTGTGAGCTGTTTATAGCAAAAGGCACTTACAAACACTCAGCACCCAAAAATCACATTAGATATATTTGGCAGCAGAGGATGAACTCAAATCTTTTGTGACCCAGGCCAATGATAAAACTGACTCGCCATATAGGATTACTAATACTGGAAAAAAGGGTAAGATAAATTATGTAAAAATCATTTCCTGACAGCTTTGAATAATGAAACAAAAAAATCCTTTAAAATAGCACACAGTGTAAGATATTCCAATATATGTGGCATTAAAAAACCCCCAATCCTACAGCAGTAGTACAGTACAAGTCTAGCACAGACCAGACATATTTCAGTAGTGCAGAGGGAATTAAATGTTGCTGCCTTTATCTGCACAAGCAAGAAGAGCTCTGTCATGCTGTCCACATAATGGGATGCAAAATATGCCAGTTTATTAATTGCTTTACATCTACCAAACAGCACAGTATTTCCCAAGTGGGAAAACACATGCTAAGAAGGGAAAAAACCCCAAACCCCACAACCAAAATACAATTTAAAGTGTGACAATTCTCAGCACTTGACATAAAAGGGCTTCAGCAGGAATGCAGTTGGTTGAACACCATCACTTGCCCTGACTGTGAGCCCTTTTTTATGCATGAGGATTTTGAAGTCTAATGAGTATGCACAGAGCATTCCCAGTGATTCACCACCACAGAGAAGACATTTGGCTGGGATTTCATCCAGAACACAGCTAAGAAAACAGAAAAATACAGGTATGGGAAAAGCTCTGCTGTGCTCAAGGAGTCGACCTTCTTTCCATAATAGAGATACCTTGTATGACTGCAGATATTTTCCCTGCCTTGCTGCACACAAACCCTTTTATTTACAAATTTATTTTACAAAATAAGCACACTTTTGACACTTTGCTCTTAGGAGTTCTCCCAGACCCCAGGAAAATGTGCTGCAATCTCATACATTGAACTCCTCTGCTTTGCACAGGAAACTCAAATGTCAATACCATGATCAAAGAAAGATAGGCAAGAACCATTCTCAACTTTTGTTGCTACTTGAGCTCTGCCAACCTTTCAATAATTGAAGATCATCAATCAGACTCAAACATACACCAAATTACGAGATTAGTTACAAAGCCATGGATATTTTCAAACAGGAAACCCAGAATTTATCATTAGTTTTCTGGATTTGATCTTTCCAACACATTAATTTCAAGGGTTTTTTGTTCACCTGTTTGCTTGCTCTAAGCTGAGGTCTGCATGTAACCACTTGCTTCCTGGAGCAGGGACGTGAAGAGAAATGCCAAATATTGAGAGAACTGTGATAGAAACTGTGGCTTACAACCCAGTTAAGCCTCCTCTTCCACTCATGTTTTGCCAGAGGGAGACAGATGAGCCTCACATCTGCCACATTCCAATTCTCACATGAAACTTGTGGATATGCTGGTGTCTACGAACATCCTTGATAGTAGGAGAGAAGGGTGCAGCATTTGTCACAACACCATGTGCAGATTTTCATGGCCTGGGTCAGGAACACAAGCACCAGGGAATTGCTGAGAAACAGGCCAGGCAGGGACTGGAGAGAACACAATCTTTCCCTGTTTTTCCATCCTTGTGAACACAGTCTCTCACTGCTTTTCCATCCTTGTGAACACAATCTTTCCCTTTCCATCCTTGTGAACACAGTCTTTCACTGCTTTTCCATCCTTGTGAACACCTCCCAGCACTGGGCCATTGACTCATCAGTGCCAAAGACAAAACGTTGGATCATGAGATCCACATCCTGTTCATGGCTGTAGTGATGATCCTGAGATGCCAGCTACCCCTGGAAATTGTAAAGTCAGTCCCAGTCTCTTCAGCTCAGAGAAACTAATCTGCTTTCATTTTCTGTTGCTTGAGGAGTGTCAGTGCTGATAGGACTGCAGGACACAAACCTCAGATGTTATTTAAATATATCAGTTTAGGGGAAAACATCAGCAAGATATAGCAACAATATGAGCAGCTCTATCAGCCAGAAACATTTTATATCTAAACCTCAAATTCTCTACAGAAATCTTCAAAGAAACAGCAAACCACTGTATAATTCATAATCTTGATGTGTGATTCTTATCATTGACGTACTACTACACTCCTAGCTTTTATTGTAGTCTGACTCCTGTTAAAGGTGTCCATTTGGTCTGATTGAGGGATAATGCAATAAAATCACCTTTTCCTGTTTATTTCTTTTAGAGTTGGTGACATTCCCCTGGTGGGAAGCTAAAAGCTAGACCTTATATTTGTTTCAGCAGTGTAAATCTATTGCAATAGCACTGATTTCAGTGACATAACATGTGGTTACACCTAGAGAAAGCTGTGTTTGATGGTGCAAGCCCTTCTCCATCTATAGCTGGAAACCAGGAAAATTTGTTTTGAGAAAATACAGCTGTGCATTTGCCCTTTTTTATACTCTTCTATGAGTGACCACTGCCCAAAACAAGGCAGTGGACAAGGTGGGTCCTCTGTCTGCTCTCCTAAGGTCATTCCAACATTCTTTGTAGAGAAATATCTCCATGAGTGCACCTAGCCTACTCATTTAGCCTGTAGAGCTATGCCTCAGAATCCATTTCTTTAATTACATAAAATATTTGTGTCTTTTTCTTTAAGTGGCCATCGTAAATAATGCACTGTGCAATACATTTTGAAAGTCACCTGCTATTGAAAAAACCATTTAATTTAACTTGGCTAATCTGGAATCAATATGATAATGAATCCTCTACTTCATCTGTCTTTGAAGTGGTGGAACAAACCAGTTGGTGTCAGTTCAGCCCTGTAGGATTGTGTGAAGTGCTGGGGCTGCATAACTGCTTACCCCTGCTAAGTAAGATTGATCAGTGGAAGGGTTCTTTGCTTCTAGAAATGCTTTACAGAAGCAATTCATGACAAAACAAAGTCTCACAACTTCATTTACTGGATTGAATGTCTGATTTGATTTTTAAAACATTAGTCAGGCTGAACTGTACTAGCTTCACTTTAGGAAATCATAAGGAATTGCCTGCCTTGTGTTCCTGTGGAATGCTGAGGGACTCCTGGGCTTACTTTGCTTGAAGGAGGCTCAAGGTACAGAGACTAACAAGAAAAAAATCATGGTCCCACTGGCTCCAGTGAAGGAAGAGTCTAACCTGCCAGACTCCTCCAGTGCCACCCAGTACAGCACCCAGGTGTCCAGTCAGTGTCACAACCACCAGATACAGCCTCCCTCACCTTTGTGGAGAAAAAAACCCTCTTGCATTTTTAATACAGTGCACATTTTATCTGCCAGCGAGGGCAGCAAGTCTTCTAGAAAAGCAGATTGTCACCAATCCTGCCACTCTCTCTTCTGCTAATGTCCCCAAAGCTGAAGGATCATCAGAAATCCTGCTCACACTTCAAAGGTTTTCCTAATTAGTGGTCAGCCAGACACAGGACCAGAGGGAATATCCTTGGCTGAGAGCTCACAAACACAGCCCACACTGCAAAAAGACCAACTGCTACCGAGGTTAAATCTTTGTCCTGCAGTGAAAAGCTACTCTGCAGACCTCCAATTCCCTGTGATACCCAATCCAAACACACTACAGGTGAATTTTTAAATCACTTTCCAAAAAGTGTTTATTTATCTGTCTCCCTTAGCAGAATGATATTTCCATCCCACAGGAGTTGTGCAGTGAAATGGGAATCAGGACTTGCTGGAAAAGTCTGCTTTTCACTTCTACCTTCACAGCAGTTTTAAGGGGTCCACTGCCCAGCCAGGGACATGGGTCTCTTGCTTTGGTGTGATCAAGCAACATTGTAAGTGAAAATCTGTGATGTAAAGGGGCCAGGAAGCTGTAAATAAAATAGTTAGAAAATGTATGTCCTCATAGAGATATCAGAATGATTTAATGACTTAAAACTTCCTTTCCAGAGTCTTCCAATTCCCACAACTCTTATTTAGCTTAATAAGAGCTGTGAGCATGCAGATTTACTCACCAGTATTGGGAAACTGCTTCCTTTAGCCTTGTGATGAATAAAAAGGGCTTCTTTTTAGGGAAAGAAAAAAAAAAAAAAAAAGAAAAAAGAAAAAAGAAAAAAAGAAGGCTTTTATGGTCCAGGGAGTTTATTAACATGATTTGAATGATCCCTTAGAGATTTCTGAAAGCCAAGCAATAATTCAAGACAACAAAACTGTTTAAATTTCCAGGGCAAACTAATTTCTTGAGAACTCAAATCATGAAGCACTGGCACAGGTTGCCCAGAGAAGTTGTGGATGCCCCATCCCTGGAAGTGCTCAAGGACAGGAGCTCTGAGCAACCTGGTCTAGTGAGAGGTGTCCCTGCCTGTAATTAATAATAAAATTAAGACCTGAGGATCTCTGCAATGATTGAACCCTCTTTGCTGCTTTGCTTGCCCAGCACAGTCAGCACATTGGTACCTCAAGGTAAATACCAGTGAACACTGTCCTGGCAGCTGGGCTTTCTTCGGTGGGGCAAAAATGCGTGAAAAAGAAACATCGCATGTGACAATATCAGTTCCCTGCGGTGTTGCCACAGTCTACCAGTGTACTGAGTGTGAGCCAAGAGACAATGTTCCACTCATCTCTCACTATGGGCCATTTCCCTGATCCCTGCTCTGGTCACTGTCCCAGCAGCTGGATTTCTCAGGAGCCTTGGGAATTGTAACACACTGCCCATAGCACAAGTTTGACAAGAGAAAAACAAGTGTGAAGTTGAATGACTTGAAGATCTTGGAGGCTTTGTCCTTAACATCGTGCTGGGGGCAAAGTCACACTCATCTAAAGCAGGAGACCATCAGAAATTATAAAAGCAGAACAGATCCCTGATTAATACAGTTTGCCTCCTTGCCCTTTACTGTATCTCCAGTGACAAAAGCTGAATGTGGAGCTGCCTTTGGGGAGCAGCTCTGAACCCAGACTGCATTAAGAAACACATTTTCCCTTCCCCTGAAATTCCTACTTGCATGTCTCCAACCCCTCTGTGATCATTTCCATCTTCCCATGACAGATTACCCTGTAATATAAATTTTACTGCAGGTTTACTGATTAAAACAGCTCAAAGAAAAGTCTGTATGACTTGGCTTTTAATAATTTCATTTAACAAAAATAAAAATACAAAAACCAAAAAACTCCCCATACTTCACCTATTTGCCTCACTGGATAGCAATTTTTGGGCAGTGTTTCTGCCCAGCCGAATTCAACAACATACTAGGCTGTTGTACTACTGACAAATAGAGAGCACACTTGTTATAATGGGGTTAAAAAGGATGACAACAAGAACCCAGGCTCTTCTCTGAGAGTTACTGGGAAATTTGTGCCCTTTTCACAACTGAGCTATCCAGAGGAATCCCTTTGTGCCTCACGCAGTTTAAATTTTTAAGATGAGCTGCAGCAAGCAGCAAAAGAAGTAGTCAAATGATCTTCTTCCCACACCAGCCCTGCTAACTTCAAAGAAGATTCACAGGGTACAGAAAACAATTAAGATTGGTTTTCAGAACATTCTGACTCAATACAGAGCAACATTGCTAAATTTTTTCCAGTAGCTAATGTATAATTTTATGAGAAGCAAACAGGGGACATTTGATAATTAATCTTTCTGAGACCAAGAGATCAAATTCAAAGTCAAAAACAATGTAAAGATAATTATATTAGTCAAGAGTACTCTTTGAGCAATGCTCTTAATGTAGTTCCACTCCACTGGGAATGCAAAGTACAGGTTAGCCTGAATATACTTCAGAAATTACATCATAAGTGTTTTTGGTGTATGAAAAATACTCAAAGTGCAAAAACCAGAACTTAGTTCCATCCTTTATGTATCCATAATTCATAACGATCTCTGGGATGGTTTTTTGACATCTGGTCTTTATTTACTTTTTGAATTAGGTATGACATTTTTATCACACCACCTTCCTCACTTTTGACCTTTTTTTGCACTACATGTGCTGATAAAATACAGGGGACTGGGAGCACTTCTGAGGCAACAAATGCAATATTTGAATATCCAAAAGCTACTATATCTGGACAGAAAAATAGTAGATGCTACACCTTGTACTAAGAAAACATCTTGCAACTTGCAAAACGTAACATAATATTTATCCTCCAGGTAAAAGGGGCAGAGTAAGTTAACAGGCACATATTTTCATCCTTCATCTTCCAAGGTTCATCTGAGGATAAAAAAAACCTGTGGCAGAAGGTCCATTTAAATAAATATTTCTAACACTTTGGAGCTAGTCAATTTTTTTGAAACAAAAGTGTGGAACCTGCCACAGTCAAGTCCCAGAAAGTAATACTTGTGCTGGGAATGTGCTAATTTTGATGAAATTTTTAGGAAAGGTGTTTTGCATTTAGAGTGGTCTGAACATGAGACACACCATGGGCAAAAGCAACAAAAAGAGGTAAATATATTCAGGTGACTGAGACCATCAACTCAGAAGTAGGTCTGAAAAATTCACCAGTCTCAGAGTTGAGAGCTGAACTTGGCCACTCATGTCCCAGGTGAATGCCTTTATTCTGCACATGGCCAATTTGTTTTCCTAGTCCAATTAATATTTAATTGTTTATGCAGCTGCAACAAGAAAGGCTGAGAGAAATCCAGCCCAAAGCAGCTAACTGCTGAATGGTTAGCACATTCCTTGGGGAAGTGGGAGAATGGAAAATGCTCTCATCTCTTTGCAGTTTGCTTAGAAGCTCTATCTTTTTTTACCAAGAACTTGTTCAGTTCTTGGGTTTTCACCCACACAAAACAGGAAAAAAGAGCACATTAAAAAAAAAAAAAAAAGAAACAAAACCCAAAAAACCAAAAACCCCCACGAGCAAACAAAAATACCCAAACAAATCACAGATTTGAGCCTTGTTGCTAGACAGAAATATTTCTTCCACACATATCCACAAATAAAAAGTGTAGTGTAACTTTGGTGCCTTATGGACCCACAAAGTTGATCAGACTCTACCCATTCCTGCTCTTCAGAAAAAGATCTACTTATTCCCCCTCTTTCGAAGACATTTCGCAGCAGATTCTGCACAGTAGCACTTCTGCCCAGAGCCCTGCTGCTTTTGGCAGAGACACTTTTCTATCTAAAGACAGAAACCTGAGGTTAGTAAAAGTGATCAGATTGGTCAAAGATTATCGAATCTTAACAAAAGAAACAGATATAAAAAACTGAATTAAAAAAAAACAAAAACATTAATACAGAAACAAATTGTGATGAGATCTCGTTTACTCAAGCCTTTAATGTAAGTAACTTCTACACCACCCATTTTGAGATGGGGCAGCTCTTTCCTTCTCTCCTTTTCACCTGCTCTCATCTGCCCCTTTGAAATCCCTGCCAAGGTCACTGTCTGTGTCTTCTCAGCCTGGCTAAACCCCTCTGCAGAGTGTCAGAGATGTGTGTCAGATGGCTCTGATGTCCCTGGAAAGCTCAACCAGGGTGTGTGATACCACCAGCCAGCACAGCACCTCCCTCCCTCCCGTTCCTGGTTCATTTTATTAGCAAATTAAATACCCAATGTGTGCCCTGATGCAATCACTGCAGCAGCCACTCAACACATTGCATGCACTACTTATCACAAATGTTTCTCCTGCCGTTCTCATCCGCCAGCGAACTGCAAACCCAAAGAGCACAACTGTGAATAATAAATGTTTCTTCGGAAGTTGCTCAATACGCTGAAGTTACAGAGGGATCTGTGGGAACGGAGTGATTCCCACATCTCCCACAGTGCTAAATACCAGCTGCCCATGGCTAAACCAGCCATTCCAGCCACGGGGCACTTGCAGGTGACGTAGCCGGGGATATTCCTGCAGGAAACCGCAGGCTGTGTGCGGAGCTCCTCCACTGCAGAAATTAGACAGTGATCTGTGCCCAGTCTAAATCTGCACCATGTCATGAGAAAATGGCTCATCTTCTGGCACAGCAGCAGTCAGTGTGCAATGGTAACATTTATTGACCTATCCATGCAACTGATGACACAATTAATGGCAATTTGGTTCTAGAAAAAAATGCATGTGATTGACCCTACTTCATTAGTCTGGAGAGTATTTTACAAACTGAGATCAAAGTGCTGTGATTTAACAGATGAACTACAATAGCTGATTCATTTAATCTTATTTCAACTCTGACAAACCCAGTTACCTTTCAGAGATAATATATTAATGAAATAGCCAAGCATTGGTCCAAGATTAAAGAAAGTAAGTATCTTTTGTCTGGATTTGTATTTCAAATAGATTTCCATGTGCTTAACTTTATTGATTCAAGAAGTAGGTATATGATTAGACAGACAGACACATGGAGAGTTTCAGCCGATCTATATTCATGACACCACACAAAAGCATTCAAACAGCATTTTAGCTTTAATCTCAGATATCTGACTCCACATAAATTCTTTCTCTAAGCCAGAACATCACTTTACGAATCTGCAGCTGGAATACTGACACGGAGGCCTGCAGTACACCTTTGCTAATGAGAAACAGCTTAAAGAACTTTTAATTGTAGGCTGTGGTGGGAAAATAAATAAGGCATAGCTTCCTAGCCTCCTGCACTGGTGAAGGCACAGACAAACCCTTGTGGAGCCTCAGTGAAGGACTGAGATTGCAAAGCAGCTTTGACATTGACTGAAGTGGGCCAGAACTCCAGTCCCAAGGGGCAGAGGCAAAGGAGAGCCAGAGCCAGCCAATGCTTCAGAGGCAGAACGCTACATTTATAAGAGTAACAGCAAAAAGGGTTTCTGACAAAGCATTTGATTAATAGAAAGATGATTTTTTGACTTGTGATGTTTTCAAAATGAGTCCGCTCCTGTCTCTTTTCAAAGGTATACTCAGCAGAAACCAAGACAGACAACAACCTTTCTCATTTGGTTCAAAGCTATTAACTTTTCCCCAGCCCTTGGGAAAGAACCATTTTTCATTTTTGCTTTGGAACTGCTGTAGAGAGAAAAAGTGATCGTTTGCACAGCACTGTGGATGTGACAGGCTTTGGAATGGGAAGGAGCAGGAGCAAATCCATGGTCCTCTGGCCTTCCCATTCCCCTGGAGATCCACCTGGACAGCATGGGAAAAGAAAACTGCATGCAGTCCCCATTAGGAGAAAACACGCTAATTACATCTGGTATTTTCAAAACACCAAAAAAAAAATTAGGGACTTAATGAAGTTGCCTAATTCCCCTAGGCAATATGATAATCCCAGCTCAGCCAGAAGTGTGAGGCAGTACACCAAACAAACTGCTATCCCTTCTGGGTCTGTCTGTCAGCTCTGATAGCTCAGCATCTCCACAGAAAGTCAGAGCTGTTTGGCAATCAGAGAGAATCTGGCCCATAATTATTTAACCTCCGTTAAATATGTTTTAATTTAACATTATCTATGAAAGGAATAAGGAAGTGTCTTTACAAACAAACGGCTGGTAAAATGGGACCTGAGTCTGCTGCTAAGGTAAGACCAATACTCAGAGATAGAAGAAACAATGGAAGGATTTCCATAGGAATTCCACTGACTGACTCGGCCAAGACTGTGGTAATAAACTAAAGGAACAGAGGCATAAGAAAAAGAGGAAAGGGGGGATGTATATTACGAGGGTCTGCATTAGGTGTTCTGGGAAGTCTGTACCTTTTGAGTACCTCAGCCAATGGGGAAAAGAGAGAGGGAACCTGTGGCTGGGAAATTAGGATAAAAAGAGGCTGCATCCTCTAGCAGTTTGAGACACCCCATGGGAAATGCCCATGACCTCTCCCTTTCTTTATTAATAAAGTTACAGGACTCCTCTGTCTCCTTTTTAGACATAAACCTCTGGTGTTTGTGGATTAATTTTCCTGACATCTATGTATTTTAAAGGAAAGAAAAACCTAGCTCAGATCTCACAGTTTTATGCAATACCCTGATAATACTAAATCCACTACAGGACATGATCTGAACTAGGAACCCTATCACTCACCCTGACTTGTCATTGATCACACCTCCTTTAGAGCCTTCGAACAGCTGAGAGGAACAGTTCACACTGAATAAACTTCCAGAAACCTCCAGCAGCAAAAACCAGCACCAGTCCTTTTGGGGCTCAGGCTCCTGTGGGGAGTGGGAGGAGGGAGGCACAGACTAAATCAAGCTGTTGCTGGAAGGGCTACTTGCTTTCACCTTCTCCTCCTTAGATTTTGTGAAAACACATGTTATTTCTGCTTTAGGCATTCGTTCAACACGTCTTGCTGGGTTGCCCTGCTAGGCCGTTTGTTTTCTAATGGATTCTTCAAGCACACAATTAGCCCTCAGGCTTAGTCAAAGTAACAGGCAAATTAGAAGCCTAGAGGAATTAGGAGCCAAAAAGGCACTTGGAAATGAGCATTGAAAGCTACTGAAGCTTGTCTCAGACCCTCACACGTCCTTCTGGTGTTACAATAGCCCGGAGCAGATTGTTCTACTCTTTTCTTGTGAAGCTGAGGGATTTAATCTTATCTGTTTTCTTGCACCAGAAGTGCATAAAGCTTGCTCAGGATCTGTTGTTTTCTGTAACTTCCATTTTACACTTCTGTCATCATGCTTACCTGCTTATTCCGTTTCTTTCTTTTTTCTTTTATTTTTTTTCTTTCCTTTTTAGTTTTGAAGATAAGTTGTTTGCTGGAGAGAAGTTCAGCCTGTGTTGATTAATTCAGCAGTTAAGTCTCCCTTTGTTTTTCTTGTGAATTTTAAAGATGTAGACAGGGTAGTCTTCCATCAATGATGTTATCAGGATTTTTTTTTCATTTTAAAGCAAGCAGTAGCCCATTGCTGATTTCCAGCACAGAATCACCAGTCATTCTGATACAGTTTGCCTTTAATGGACGGAGTCCTTGGCTGCTTTTGTCTCTTACAAAAAAGAAGAATCAGCCTCAGTAATCAGAGCTAAATCTCAACACCAGGAGGAAAAAAAAAAAAACTACTCCCCGGTGCCAAAACCTCCACGTGCCTCCTGCATAAAGAGAGCACTGTTACAGTCCCTTAGCCAAAGCCTAATAACCAAAGATCTTTTAATCTGGTTAGAGATTTGACCAGCTCTTTGATAATGATCATCAGAAGAAAGACACAGTTCACCCTATTCAATCGCCATGGAACTGTCCCTAAATTGTCCATAGGAAAATTCACCTGACAGTTTCAGTCATTTCTCATTTTGTACCTTTCACCGTCTAAAAATGTTCAAGTACAGGCTGTCCCATGAGACAAAAGACATTTTTTTCACCTCCTCCTATAAATTCCCTTTTCTGATTATTGTAAGATGTTAAAGAAAACCTGAATGTTTGCCTTTTTCTCAAATCTATGCTTTTCCGTATTCAAAGTTTTACCTAAAAATGACAGTTTTGCTGTGTTTCAATTACATTGATGTTACAAGATACACTTCCCCATGACAGGTACATTTGTCCACTTCTGTGCATCACCCGGGTGCACAATATTCTGTAGGAGAGACAGGTTCATGAACCTTATCCCTCAAATACTTTTCTCAGTATGATCCTGCTGTGTGACACCCCCAAGTTCAGCAACAGGGCCTGGGAAAGGACACAGCTCTAGCCCAGTGCTGGAGAGAAAGCGCCATCTGCTCGTTGGGGGGGCTGGTTTTGTTTAGGGAAGACTCTTATTCTCTACAACGTGTGGCAATAATTTCTGAAATCATTGCTACACAGAGTATTCAGGAAAAGAAGAGAAATTAAAGCAGACTGCTTCAAAATTAATGGACAGAGCTTGCAGTGTTGGTCAAAGGGACAATGTGATCGGGACTTCCTACCATAAGTGGAAATTTCAGTTGTTGCTGGGCAGGCAAGTTGTTGCTATTCATGGAGATACCCTAAGTTTTGTTCATGTCCTGGGGGTATTTTAAGTGGTTTTAATACATTCAGTTGTTGTAACACAAGAATCACTTGGAATTCAAGCTACAAGGATGCAAGGCCAGGCATGAAAGATTGCAGCAAGCCAGTGGTTCAGTTCAGGACTCTGGCACAACATTTTCCTACATCTCCCATTGACTCAGGTGTGCTGGAATTAGATCTTCTGAGAAAATTATTTGTTACTGCAGGGTATAACAGTTCCTTACCAAATGAACTAACCTGGAAGACTGGAGGGTTTGAGAAAAAATTATTAAAAGCTCTGCAAGAGAGAGCAAGAAAAAGGAGTTATGTAAGTAATGGATTTTTTGCCCTTTTTCTCAGTCTCTTGTTTCTAGACAATTTTGACTGGAAGAAGTTTGGATCTGTGCTACAAGAGTAAACAGGAACAAAGAATTCCTAGTAGTTGAAACCTGCCAAAGTGGTAAACTACTACTGTGTAACTCCAGTCCTATTTACAGAGAATCTAGGTTGTATTAGCAGTACTGGAAGAAAACCAAGCAGGCATGAAAGCATCAATTCACGTATTCTTCATGGATTTCTAGAGAGACACTGAGCTGCACTACAGGAATGAAACACAGACACACTCCCTGCCCTCTAAATAGGCAGAAACCTCTGTAGGCTTTTCTGTTGAGCTGTAGTGCCAAAGGAAGCATCAGTGTTTCAGGCTCTCAGAATTACCAATTATTATCTATAGAACAGACAAAGCAGAGATGCAATTTTACAACTGTTTCTGTATAAGACACAAGGGAAGAGTAGAAGAAGAGTTTCTCTGATAACTAATGACCAAAATAATTTGGGCTTCTATCTGCTGAATATGAGCTACTGATGCAACTGTTTCTGAAAAATACAGTCAAATGAGTAAATTTTAAATATTATTAAATACCAAAGGAAATCACTGCAGAGAAAAACAGCTGGAAAAAAAACC
>VZTX01010405.1:0-21577 GCA_013400915.1 Pardalotus punctatus | reverse complement strand
AGAGGGAACGGCCATGTGTGTGTGGCCTTTGAGCACATGGGTGCTGGGTTGATGGTGGGATCTGGTGATCTTAGAGGTCCTTTTTAACCTAAACAATTCTCAGATTTTGTGATAAAGGATGTGTTGGAGCTCCTCATTGTGTGGCAGAGCCCTTTCCCTGGCTGTGGTGGTTCACCTGAGGAGCTGTGGGGATTGCAGATTCAGTGCTCAGCTCGACTTTGACTGGCAGTGACTTCTGGAACCCTGGGGTAACACCAAGTCTTTCCCTGGGCTGGGGCACATGGGGTGGCCTTTTTGGAGGCTCTCATGGTCTGTGTTTTGTTCCCACAATGTCATCCCAGAGCATCAGTACTGGGGTCCAGTACCCCACAGGAGCCATAGGGCTACACTTTGCCCTTCACTCAGAGCTGGCCAAGCCTCTACTGCAGCCTGGGTGATCTTTGAGTGTTGCATTCCAAGGTGTGGACCTTGTGGGGACAGGATAGAGGGGAGCAGGGGGAAGTGTCAGACACCTGAAAACAGAACTGTGAGAAGAGACTGAGGAGAGGGAAGGGGGAAAGGTTATGTCTGAGGACCTCAGGATTAGGAGGACAGGAGGGTATAATCTCCAAGAGTATCCTCTGGAAGGGAGAAAGCATTTGGCTCCCTTGTCAGTAAAGGACAGAGCTGGGGCACCTCAAAGTGCTGTGAGAAAGACTCACAGCAGTCTCTGTGACACAGGGAAGGGCTGGCACCGAGAGCTGCAGCTCCCTTTGCAAGGTTCTCTGAGCAGGGCTGTGACCATGCATGGGGAGGGTCCCAGGGCTGGGGGCAGCAGGTCTGCAGGAGCAGCTCTGCAGCTCAGTCCCTGTTCGTGAGGTCAGCCCTGCTCTGGGGACACCATGGAACCTCAGGTGAGACCATCAAGAGAAGAGCTGGGAGAAGTCACACCAGGGGATGAGTCCACATGTCTGTGGCCATTTATCAGGACAGAACCACGGACCCTGAGAGCTTTCCAGCAGGGCACAACTGGAACAGATTCTTCAGCAGAATCCTTGCAGACAGTGGGACATACTTTCTCTTTCAGTTTTGCTGTGCACTGGCCCATGGAAATGGCCCATCTGGGATTTATAACAACCAAATCCAGGAAAGTTTTCAGAAATGCACAAATACCACCTTTCAGCTGTCCTGGGGGACCCATGCCTGGTTTCTGGTTCTGGCTATGTGTCCCTGATTTGCTGAGAGGCATCCACGAGTGAAGAGGGAAGATGGAGAGCACGGCTTGGGAGAACAGCCTGACTTTGCAAGGCCCCTTCTCAAACCCACTTGAACAACCTTCTTAGAAAATGCAGAGAAAATGTCAACATGAACCCATCTGGGAAACAACTCAGGCAAAATGGGGAAAATATGGTGGGTGGTAATAAGCAATGAGAATACAAAGATTATGACTAAGTCTCATTTCTGTTGCTGACCTTTCCCGTCAAGTGGAGCTGGCTCTAAGCACGCACTGGTAGGAAGGAGATGAGTTCTGAAGCTATTGTTCCCTAATTTATGATCCAGGTTTCACTGGAAATTTTCCAAGGAAAGGTAGTGAGATCCGACCCATCACTCATCAGACTGCTTCTGGTGTCCAAGCACAGCATGCCTGCAGGTTGTGATGCTCTGGGATCCTGCAGAGAAACAGGGTGGTTTTGTACAGGATTGTGTTGTGGCTCTGCACACCTTCTGTCCCCATTAGGATGTAGAAGCAGCAAGGAGGAGTTGGAAGGGAGACAGGGGCATACAGTGCCTTGAGCTTGTCAGTCAGCTTTTATGAAGGAAATAAGGAGGGTTAAAATAACATTTTTGTGTTGAAAGGTGATTGAAGCTTGGAAAACCCATCAAATCTTTATTTTCACCTTTGCTAGAGATTTTTCTTATGAGTTAAATTATTCAGGTAGTGCAGCTAAACAGAAAATAACACCTTCAGTGTATGAATAATACAACCCAAACCTAGGATGGGAGAGATTGCAAATAATCCATCATCTGCTACATTAATTCCTCTAGTTAACAGTAGTATTTAAATGGAGCAATTCATCTGCCTATACGTCTTTTTCCTAAATGATCCAATCTATCAATTGAAGCCAGGTGCAGGTCTGACTTTGCCATTCTTTCAGGAGCTGTCACATTCCAGCTGTGGGAATACTGGTTTTCCTAAAGACTTTTGGGCCAGCTGCAGAAAATGAAAGAAAGAAATGATGAATATTCACTGAAACCTATATAAGCTGTGCCCATGGACAGTGTAAGACCTTCACAAAGTGCTTGGGGGACCACAGAATTGTAGAGCCGTTAAGGTTGGAAAAGACCATCATGATCCTCGAGCCAAAGCTTTGACCCACCTGGGTCCCACCGTGGTCACTAAACCCCACCACAAAGTTCACCCATGAGCCACTCCAAACCCTTCAAGACCGCAGACAGATGCTGAGCTGGGAGCTGGGCTGTGCTGGGACCTCCCCAGCCCTGCCTGGGAACCGTGTCCCTGTGGAATTTCCTGCAGCACAGCTCTGGAACACACGGCCAAGCCATGGCAGCACCGGCACGGCTCAGGAGCTTTAATTACAGGGTGATTCTGCACTTGGGGTCCAATCCTGGTGCTGCCATTGCAGGCACCCAGGTGAGCCGGGCAGCTCTGCTGCACACCTCACCTGGCACTGGGAATATTCCCCTCTCCTGTCCTTAGCCTACAGGCTCGGCTTTCCAAGAGCCGGTCTGTCCCCCAGGATGTGCCCCTTTGGAGCAGGTGACACTGCTGTCCCAGGAGATCAGCTGAATCTGGCTCTGTGGCAGAGCTGCTGAGCACTCTGAACTTCTCCTTTGTGGATCTCTGCTTAAAAACTGTGTAATGCGATTCATAAAGCCACAGCTCCTTAATTGTGCAAGTGAAATCGTGACTAATCATCAGGATTTAATCATCTCACAGATTATTCGAACTGTGAGAATATTAAATATAATTTCTTTCCAGTGTTGTCAAGTTGTGTGATTTTTATAGAGATGTTTGATTTTCAGTGTGTTCCCTGCAGAACATAATTTTTTTAAGCAGAGGCTTAATTTTTTTTAAAGAAAAGCAAAATATATAAGTAGAAATGGAAAGTAAAAACCAGATATAACCTGAAGCCTCGAAAGATAATGATAGCTTTTTAAAAAATCCCTAAATTCCTTTATTTTGTTTTCCTTATGTCTTTCAAAATGCAGTCTCATGGCTGCTGGGGAGGTGAGTAACTGGGTGTTAGGAATGTTCTGGCAGCACTGCCTTTACTGGCTCTGTAATATTTTCACCCTGTTTGTGTCAGGACGGGGCACAGCAGTGAGGTGATTTTGTCCTGCCTTGCCCCAGAGCTGTTCTCAAATCAGGTGACTCTGAGGAAGGGTGTTTTAAATTATGGAAATATTTTAAAATGCAAAACAATCTTTTTCTTTCTTTTTAAAGGATAGTTCCTTTTGGAACTGAGGGGAAGAAAACATGGTGATAATGTAAGTGTATGGGGCTTTTTTAGGTTTTGTAACATCTTATGAAGCAACACCTAAATTTGAGGCCAGTTTGAGCAGATGGTTTCCTTAGAACAGTTGCCTTTAGTGATCAGAGCAAGTGTTCCCTCTAATAAATGTACAAAACTTGTTACGCTGTGTCTGGCACTGGGAGAAAGCTCGTGTGCAGCAGCAGTGACAGCAGCCTTGTGCATCTGTTCTTTTCCCTCCTGTGGATTCTGGGGGCTTCCTCTCCTCCGTGGCTCTCCTCTCTGTCCCCCCAGATGTTGTCACCACCAAGATCCCCCCGTTGGGATCCTTGGCTGGCTCCGGGCTGTGTGAGGAGGACGCTCCTGGGCTCACCAGCGCTGCTCTGCCATGGCATCCAGCATTCCTGTCCCGGAGCCTCGGCTGAGCCAAGCTGTGCTTCCGACAGCTGTGGGGGAGCGAGAGAGCTCTGCATCTGTGAGTGTGTGCAGCCCACGGAGCTGCTGACACACCAGCTCCACGGGAACGCTGGTTCCGACTCAGACAAGGAACTGTCAGAGAAACCTGAAGTGATAAAGCAACTTGTCTGTGATTCAGTGAATGGAAAACCATTTTCTCTGAGAAGATGATGGTCCTCACCTTGACGTGGTGTGAAGAGCCCTGTTTTGATGAAAAAGTCTCATTTTGAGATATAAACTCAAGCCCCCCCCCCGTTTGCAGTCATCAGAAATGATCACAGTGTGGGTTGCAAAGATGAGTTCGAGTCCTCCAGCCCTTTGTATAATTTTCTATTTTGACCAATATTTTCTGTCTCTCACAATTTCCATGACAACTCTAAGTGACAAATGTACTTTTCATTGTGTGGACAAAAATAGATACCCTGCACAGGCTGATGTGCAGTTCCCATCTGCTACCCCAATGAACCACTCCTGCCTGGGAATGAGGATATGTTTCTGGAAGGGCTGGACTAAGTTTCTTGGAAAAGTTCACAACAGAGGTATTGAAAAGCAATTAATATTCACAGAAAGATTACTGATCGAGGGAGCTATCGCTCCACTGGCTTTTAAATAGAAGCATCTCCCATTAATACCATCACTCCTAATAATTCTATTAAAATTGTTGACTAATGAAAATTTTAGTGTTAATTTATATAATACAGACTTTTTATTTGCAATTAGAGCTTTCTTGGTTCTGCAATATGCTGTTCAGGGAGAGAGGGAGACTATCATTCCTGATTACGTCTGTCATTTAGTAAGAAGAAAGCACTTTTTCAGAGTCCCCCTTGTAAACATCAACCAAGAGACTTCTCGAAGCAGCAGCAGCCAAAGTTCTGAAGTGGTATTTTAAGTAAATCACGTCAAAAGCCAACAGTGAGAAGATGTTTTATATAAGCACTTGCACTGAGAATTCCCCGAATTCAACATTTGCCACTGTATTATGCTCAGCCATGAGAGGTGCTGAATACATTTATTGCTGCAAGAATCGGGGTTTGGCAGACCAGAATTTGTGGCATCATTCCTGGGAATCTCAGTTTCTCGTGTTCTGTGCTCTGTTTTTTCACAGAAAGCAGGGTATGGCACTGAATTGGAGCAAGTCCTTCTGTCGCTGACATTTCTCCTTGTTAGTGCAAATCCACATATGGTAAAAACAGCTGTTGAATCACTCCTTTGCTCACAGTCTTCATGAAATTCTCTGGATCCCTGGGCATTTGGCACGGGGATGGTCAGTGGAGAGCTGAGCCGGTCCGTGCTGTTCTCTGGGCCTTGGGTGGAGGTGTTGGTGGCACGGTGCCTTTGGGAAGGCTGGGGTTGTTGCAGAAGAATTTAGGGTGGTACCTGCAAGTCCTTCTCTGCCCAGAGCTCCGGTTCTGGCCCTGGAGCACACGGCCTGGGAAGGGAGGTGGGGGATTTGTCCAGCTACGAGAGGACAAACGCTCCATGTTCCTGGTGTGCGTGTCGGGATCAGCTGTGACAAAGTGCAGCTTGGGAGGGTCTGCTTGAACAGATCTTCTTAAAAATCATCTCATTTACTGTAAGGACAGCTCTCAGCAGGGCACCCAGAAGGGCTCAGAGCTTCACCTTGGAGGGCAGTGTTTTGGTGGGCTCAGCCATGGCCTGACCCAACCTGAGCAGGAGCTTGGCCTGTGCCCCTCCAGAGGTTTCCTCCAAACCATTGCTTCTGTGAAGCTGTGAGTGGATGGACAGCAAATGTCCTGGGTCATGGCACCCTCTGGGAACAGCCCCACAGCCTCTTTCTCTCTGTCATCCACAGGCATTAGACCTGGCACAGGCTGCCCAGAGCAGCTGTGGCTGCCCCATCCCTGGCAGTGTCCAAGGCTCCGTTGGACAGGGCTTGGAGCAACCTGGGACAGTGGCAGGTGTCCCTGCCCACGGCAGGGATTTGAAATGAGATGATCTTTCAGGTCCCTTCCAACCCAAACCATTCTGTGATGCTGTAATTCCCACTGCTAAAAACGTGAAGACATTTGTTATCAGAAGCCCCCTTTTCTGACATCTTCCTCCCCTCTTTTCACTCTCTGGGACTAAATTCAATCTGTTAGAAAGGCTAAAGGTTTACACTGCTCTTGTCTTCTCATTGCGAAATCCTTCCAGAGAGAAAGAGGGGTTTATAAAACAGTTTGATGCTCAATGTCTTCCTTGTTTGCAACAGTGCCATATCCCAGACAATCTCTCACACCTCCGCTAGGGCCATTTTGTGACTTTCCAAGCCCTGTGCTGGGGTGGATCTTTCCAGTTCATCTGATCAGGGTGTGAAAACAGCATTTCTCAAAGAGGCTCCTCAGGTGCTGCCCACAGTGAAGCTGTGTGGGATGGGAGCTGGGCACTGGTGTGGGGAACAGCTCTGCCCATCAAGAAGCTCCTTCTTTGCTCTGATGCCCTTCTCTTTCTATAGAAAACACCTCATTCACTGTTTGGTATCTTTCCCTTTTCTTTTATCCTTCACTTGTCTTTTCCATTTCGTGTAGAGCCGCTCACAGCTCCAGATTATGCAAAATGAAAATGTTTGTTTCAGTGAGAATTCTACTCGAATCCAGAAGAACCTTACGAGCTCTGCAATGTGTTCTGCCACCACTTGTTTGAAAGAAAATTTGGATTCTTCACTTGTCTGCATAACACTTACAGTTGCCACCTTCTAACTACAAAATCCAAGTACATTTTCATTGCAATTTTAATTTATTTAATGCCTTGCTCGGCTGTTTTTTGGGGCTCTCTTGAGCTGCCTGTTTCTGCCACAGACTCGTAGCACTGAGAAGTTAATCTTCATGTGCATTTGGCCAGTAGAAACCCAATGATTTGGTTTTTATCACAATCCTGGATGGGCTGAATGCTTGAAGACAGAAAGCACCTACCTCTTTACATTTGCCCTGTGTTTGGGCAGATCCCTGGCTCCGTGATCACCATGGAATCAGGGCTGTGGTTTCACAGAGGGTGAGCACCAGACTGCAGACAGATGGATGTGCATGGGGAAACAGGGAGACAAAACCAACTGTGTGTGTATGAAATGACCCAACCCATGGTAGGGGGTTGGAATAAGATGATCTTCAAGGTCCTTTCCAACCCAAACCATTCTGTGCTTCTGTGAAGACAATTAATATTCCAGCTGTGAAATCCCTTTAAAAACCAGTTTTGGTGAGCATGGCATGTCTGAGTCTCTGTTCAGCACATTCTGTCAGCAGCTGTTGTGGGGTTTGCTGCACAACTCTCCTCGTTTCTGTGGAATCAGTAAGGAGATCACACAGCTCATGGGAATGCCAGAAATGTACTCTCCCATCAGACATGGGCTCCAAATTTCCAGCTCTCATCCAAAACAGTAATTTCTGGCATAACTGACAGTAGCAAGTCCTTGTCACTGAGATTTTTCACATCTGGTTTCCTAACAGGAGAGAGAGTTCTCCCTTCTTTGGGTAATGAACAGGGCATGCTGGTTGATGCCAAAATCTTTCATCCTTCCCTGTACTGTACCTTCTAAGGAGAGTGGACAAAGTCTGGTCCTGGTGGGTTTCTGACTGTGGTTGCCAGGCTCCAGCTCCCCGGTGGAGCAAAACATGAGCAGTGAGTAATGTTAGAAAAATGGCACAGAGTCACTATAGGGTTTTTCTTCCTGACCTTCCTTGAATTTTTCCAGGCTCTCTCATCCATGGAGGAATTCAGAAACCTGGATCGGGATATTGAAGGGTCTGCAAAACGGTGGAAGAAATTTGTTGAGTCTGAGTGTCCAGAAAAGGAGAGGTTCCCTCAGGACTGGAAGAACAAGTCAGCTCTGCAGCGCCTGTGCATCATGAGAGCCCTGCGGCCGGACCGCGTCCCCTGCGCCCTCAGGTGGGGCCCACGGGGCAGCCCTGGGGCTGGGCTTTGTGGGGAGCAGGAGGAATTCAGGAATGTCTTTAGAACTGGGAATGTGAGGACATTTTTAGAATGTGAGTTCTGCAATATGGTTTCCTGTCAAGGTCTGGTGAATGAGCCATGAGGGTGGGCAGGCCCTGGCCCAGGGTGCCCAGAGCAGCTGGGGCTGCCCCTGGATCCCTGGCAGTGCCCAAGGCCAGGCTGGACATTGGGGCTTGGAGCAGCCTGGGGCAGTGGGAGGTGTCCCTGCCATGGCTGGGGTGGAACTGGACGGGGTTTATGGTCTCTTCTAACCCAGATTGTTCTGTGATTCGATGATCTCTGCACTCTGCAAGAAAATCGACACATTTGATTTGAGTGGAATTTCTTGCTTAGGGGGATCAAAGCTCACTGTCAGCAGCAGGGCTGGAGCAGTGTTAGAGGCACGGGGTGAGGAGCAGAAATGCCAAGTCAGAAATGAGCATCGCCATGCAGGTGTCACACATCTGCTGGAGTCTGGGTGATCATCACAACATTTAGGGTTCAATAACATCCAGTTCAGTTACTGGATCAGTTTTGGCTGCTTCTTAGACACCAGAATAAAGAGTAGAAGTAAAGGAAAGTCTTACAGAGGTTTTCTCTCTATTTTTTTTTTTCCCTGTAAAATGCAAAATTTATAGGCTGCTGGTTCTGAAAGTTGTAGTGGTAAATTATGTAGTGAAGGTAACCGGGTGAGGCTAAACTTCCTGAAGTTATGCAAAAGCAACCTCCTTGTTCCAGACAAACTAAAGGTCTTTCACTCCGTTAGGACTTGGATTTGCCTCCTCTGTCCAAAGTTTTGACATTTCTGTCATGTCTCTCATGCTCCTGCTTCTCCAGTATTTTATATTCCTGCACCACCTGACCTGTGCATGTAGCAGGGTGCATCACTCAGTGTATGAACTAGACCTGTTTGTGCTTTAAAGTTCACAAAAAAAAAAAAAGACAAGATTGAGTAAAGTCTCCCCATGGTCATTATTATTATTATTTTTTATTAGAATAAATACTAGAATTTATCATAATCATAATACTCTGAGCCATCTTCTTTTTTCATTTCTTGCTCTTATGGCTGGATTCTCCATGTGTCTGTCAGCTGAAAATACTGGTTTTCCTGTTGTTGTTTAGCTTGAGGAAAATAAGCTCTTTTGGAAATTTTAGGTGCGTATTTCATTTAAGCAACCGTAATTCATTTCTTTCTTACTCACACGGCTCAGAAATAACTGGAACATCAAATTTCAGCCCCTTTCATATCTGTTCTTCATGAAAAGGGAATCCAAGTTCAAAAGCTTGGCTGGATATTTTTAGGGTCTGGGCACATCAAGCTTTTCTGTTTGCACAGGAGTATTTAAACTATTTTTGTATCAGCATTTTTTTGTGTTTCTTATCTTGAAGTAGGTTAGAACACAAACATGTAAATACCCACTTCATCCTTCAATCTTACTGAAGAACATCAGCAAAGAGTTTCTTGCAGCCCCTTGCGCTCCCACTCCTCCCCATCCGTGACGGGGTCAGGTCAGTGCGGCAGCCGCTGGCGAGGAACGGCTTGGTCATGGTGAAATCCTTCCAGTCCTTCCAGTCCTTCTGCCTAGGGACAGCCCTTGGGGCAGTGCAGCCGGACTCAGGGCTCTGGTGCCCCCATGGTTACGGCACTCACTCCCCAGACGAAGGGTTGGAGGCAGCTGTGGCTGTGCGTGGCACAGATCAGCTCTCAGCCACGCACTGGTCTTGCAGGGTGTGTTTTTATTTTTGTTCTGGCTCCATTTCTCAGCTCCTGCTGCCAATGTGGTGACCCAGCCCCCTGGACACCTTGTTTGAAAGACACCACGTGTAGGGACCGCTCCTGCCCTGTCTGAGGGCAGCCTTCCCTCTCCTGCACGTGGGTTCCCACCTGGAAGCCTCCCTCGCACCTGAGTTGTGTTTCTGAGCCCCAAGGCGCCGTTTCAAAGAGCTGAGACGTGAGGTAAAACAAGAGTGTTGTGACCTCGGATCTGATGGACTTTGTTAAATTTTGTGACCTGAAGCTTTCCAGAAGCAATTTAACAAGTCTTGACCCTGAACTGAAAAATCCACTTAAAAGAGGTACCAAAAATGTGGAAGTTTTTTGGGGTTTTTTTTTGCAATCCTATAGGCATTTCTATTCCACCTGCATTTCACCAGTCCTTGAAGGAGGTTCTCAGCTCTCTTAGAAAGAATTTGTCTGCCTTCAAAAGGCCTGAGTAATCCATCTGTGCTCCAGCAGCATTCCTGGGGTTTGAATATAACATTCCTACCTTTGAATCCGTGTTCAGTGTATCTCTTTTTGTAAAGCAGCGATGTCAGAAGCTCACCTTGGGGGAATCCAGCAGAACATTCTCCACGTGCTGTGTTCTGTTCCAGCAGCTGCTGTGAGGCTGAACCTTTTCCTGTTCACTCCCTTGTATTTTTCCTTGTCACTCCCATGCCAAGGCTCCATGCACCAGATATTCTGAGAGCTCTTCCCTTTTAACCCTCCAGATCAAAGTAATTGTGCAAATCATCTGGTCTTTCTATGGATTGGTGCTTCCTCTGGAAGACTGTTTAGTTTGCAAAACACGTGGCAGGTTCTTGTACCTTAAATTCTTTCTTTTCTCCTGAGATTCCTGAGTCAGAATCAAGCCTGTGCTTGAGTTGTACTCTGAATACAGCCTTGGGCTGGCAGCTCCCACCGCTCCCCCTTCTCCCTTGCCTTTGTGTGTCAGGAGCCGGTGTCTCCTGTGGCATCCAGCCCTGCACAGAGTGCCAGGCACTGCTCCTGAGGGACAGCCCTGCAAGCCCAGCCCACAGATCCTCTCCACAAGTATTTTGTGCTCATTGTCCTAATTCAGTTTCTAATTTGTCTGAATCATCAATGTGAAAACTAAGTGGAGGACAAGCCATATGAGGAGAGGCTGAGGGATCTGGGGGGCTCAGCCTGGAGCAAAGGGGGCTCAGGGGGGACCTTGTGGCTCTGCACAGCTCCTGACAGGAGGGGACAGCCGGGGGGGTCGGGCTCTGCTCCCAGGGAACAGGGACAGGAGGAGAGGGAACGGCCTCAGGCTGGGCCCGGGGAGGTTTAAATTGAATATTAGGGAAGACTTTTCCAGTTGAAGGGTTATCAAGCCCTGGCACCATCCCTGGAAGAGTTCAAAAACCTGGGGATGGAACACTTGAGCACATGGTTTAATGGTGAACTTGGTGTTGCTTGATAATGATCGGATTTGATATCTTGGAAGTCTTCTCAAACCTTAATGGTTCTGGGATTCCATGTTAATTAATTGATTATTTGCAGGGGAATATGCCTTTTTTGAACAAAATGACAAAGCTTTTTCTCTCTGACAGAGATTTTGTAGAAGAAAAGCTGGGCAGCAAATATGTGGCAGGGAGGTCCCTGGATTTTGCGACAACCTTTGAAGAATCAGGGCCTGCAACCCCGATATTTTTTATCCTGTCCCCAGGAGTGGACCCACTGAAGGATGTGGAGAAACATGGTAAATAAATCCTGTCTCCAGGCACACCACAGCATTGCTATTTATCTGCTGCATAATTATCTTAGTGTGACATGCCTGTTTTGTTTGGGGTGTTTTTCTCATCTCTTTGTAGATAATGAAGTAATATGTTAAAAATAGATAATTGTGAGAGGATATGATGGGATTTTGGTTTGGTTTTATTGTTTTGCTTAAAGTTTTTTGGATTTTCATCTAAAGTTTAGATTAAAATTGTCTCTTTCCTGCACTGTCTGGATTCCCAGTGTGGTTCACACTGCAACGATCTTCGAGTTGGGTTTGTGCACAACCTGCAATTTACGTCAGAGATATCTCAGATGCTGTCAGATGCTTGTTGCCAAGAGAGGTTGAACCAGAGGACCCTTGAGGTCCCTTCCAACCTGCTATTCTATGCTTTTATGGTAACTAAAAATAAGCAACAGCTCCCTGTAACAGATTGCTGCTTTATGGCAAAGTCTCCAGTTTTTCTTCCCATCCTTTCTGAGCTGATTTCCATGTGGATGGTCAGATGTGGAGCTGTCAGCTGGCTCCAAAGCCAAAGGGGCTTCTGTGAGATGCCTCCCTTGAGAAGGCACTGTGCACCAATGGCTGCAGTCACTGCTGTGCTCCAAAGCTGCCCTTGTGCAGAATTCGCTCTGGGTCTCAGCTCCACTGTGAAAAAATTCCCATTTTCAGCCTGAACTTCTCTCTGGAGCAGAGGAGTGTGATGCCTTTGGACACTGGGCTGCTCCAAATTGCCATTCTGCTCATCAGAGGCTTCTTCTCCTTCCCCAGCAATGTGCTCCACACATATCCCAGGCCATGACCCGATGCCAGGCACTGTGGGGTACAGAGCACATTTAAACAGTGTGAATTCCACATCTCAGTGCACCAGAGCTGCTGCCTGGGCTTGGGCAGTCCCAGGACTAAACATCATCCAGGCTGGCACAGACCAGTCACCCCAGCTCAGCCATCACCCAGGGGAATGGCAGGAGAACAGTGACTGTGGGTTCTTTTTCCTCTCCACGATGCACCTTCTGGGTCATCCCAAAATAATGTTTGAGTGAGCCTTTACCCACATTCCCAGGAGCAGCTGTCAGAGTTGTTAAACCTGGTGTAGCCACAGCCACAGGCAGCTCATTGAGGGGGATTCTTGGGCTTTGCTTTGCATTTCAGGCTTTTTGTGGCCCCAAACCAGGTGTCATTACTGGGAATTGAAGGGACTTTCCCTCCCAAGGAAGCCCCCATCTTGTGCCTGGCTGCCCTTTGGGGCCATGTTGGTGATCCTGTCTCTCACTGTTATTTTCTTGTTCGGGAAATGAAGCACTAAAATCAAACCATGAGTGGTTTAATTGGAATTGTAAAGATGAGTGTAGCTGAGCACCTGGGGTCAGTCAGCCAGAAAAGTTACAGCAAGAAAAAGCGAACAAAGAAGTAATGAAATAAAATCATTGCTACAGAGCAGCTGCACTGGCCTTCAAGCTCCCTCTCTGGGGCTGGATTTGGCTCGTTATTGATATTTTCCCCATCCTTCATTAGGTTTTATTAAAGAGCAAGATAATTCCTGTGAATGGGAGTCAGCTCCTTGCAGATGCTCCACTCATGGGACCTTTCCTTGGCATCATGGGGAGGGCCCTGCAGCAAACAGTGATGGGCTGGAAGAGCTTTGTGCCCTCCCTGAGTGTCCATCCCCTCCCTTCTGCAGCCAGCAAGGAGGGAGCAGGGCTGGCATTGCCAGGGCAGGCTCACTGTCATCCCTCTGCAGTGCTGTGAAGTGGAAATAACAACTGATATTAATTTATCGTTAATCACCTGGTTTGCGGTAGTGCCCAGTTCTGTGATTTGCCCCATCTCCTCTCAAGATCGTGGATTTTGAAGGCAGAGGAGAAGATCAGCAGCTTTCAAAGTTGGCAGCAGCCAGAGAGGGTGGGAAAGAGAACTGGAAACTCTAAAATGTGGGGAGAGCTGTATCCCAGGGGAAGCTGTGGTAAGGCTCAGCAGGGAGCAAGAGTGTGGATGTTTGTTCCCCTTGCGGCCATCTGTTTCCTATCTTGTACCACAAGATGGATTCTAAGCTTTGCAAGACAAATATTTTCCTTGGTTTACTCTAAAACTGGCCTGCTTTTAGCAGGAATGGGAAATTAAGTGTGCACCACCGGCAGGAAGGCAAACCTGCATGCAGAGATAAGTGTAGGCAATCCCCAGGGATCAGCATGTGGGGACGAGGACTGACTCCTGGCTGAGCCCAGTCTGTCCTGGGGGATGTTTGTGGGGCTGTTCCCTCCAGCATCACAAACTGGGGATTGTTTTCTGAGGAGCAACTGCAGGGAGAGCTGGTTCCAGGCAGCTGCTCCTCCTGTGAGAAGAACAACGATGGCTGTGCTCTGTCTTTGGACGACAGATTCAAAACCTGGCCAGGAGATTTGCAGCCCTGAGCACAGAAATGATCTGAGCCACTGGGATGGCACAGAGGGATTGGGGGAGGCCAAAGGGTCATCACAGAGTGCATGAAGGGACTCTAAAGAGCTGCCCTCCTTCCTGCAGAGCAGGGTGGTTAACGCCAGGGGCTGGGGCTCCCAGCCTGCAGGTGCAGAGATGGGACACTGGACTTGTCTGAGGGGGCTTTGCCGACTCCACCAGGACCTTCCCACATGAAGGCAACTCCTATGGTGTTCCATGAGAAATCTGGAGGGGTCCCTGCTCTCCAGGTCCCAGACACTTGGGAGGCTGAGCTTGAGGCCACAGAAAGCTCACATGGATTTCATTCCAGCTGCTCTCTCCGAACCAAGCTGGTTCCCAGCCGTGCTGCTGCACCCAGCCTGCATTGCAGGGGCTTTTCCCCACCCAGTGTAGGTGTTCAAAGCCTGGTTAATCAGCAAGAAAAGATTTTAATTTCTTATCACTGTAAAATGTGTTTTTACATGAGGTTGCAGGGGAATAATGTTCTTTAAACAAGAAGCACTTTGTAATAACGTACCTTTGTGTGAGTGCTGCACTGTAATTAAAAGAGTTTGGGAGAAGCTGCTGCTGTTTGAGCTCTTGGGTAAGAAGTGGGTGAGAGCTGAGAGAATGAGACAAGAGAGCTGATATCAGGAGTGGGATAGCTCATCTGTGAGGGTTTGGTTCAAGGGAACTCTGCCTCGCTGTGCCGGGGCCCAGCCCTGCCTCCCTCCCTGCCAGGGTGCTGAACTCACTCCTTGTTTCCTCCTAGGGAAGAAACTGGGCTACACCTTTAACAACAGGAACCTCCACAACGTTTCCCTTGGACAAGGCCAAGAGGTGGTTGCTGAACGAGCTCTGGACCTGGCTGCAAAGGAGGGTCACTGGGTCATCCTTCAGGTACGGGGTCGTTGGCCAGTCCTGCCCTTCTCCAGCTTGTCCCACAGTGGTCCCTCCATGGGGACAGTCTGCCATTCCTGCCAGGGGACATGGGACACGGTGTCACCTGTGTGTCCAGAGCAGCCACCTCTCACTCAATCACTCCCTTGCTTTGCCCAGGCTCTGTGAGTTTGGGTTTCTCCTCCTGCAGCCGTCTGTGGGGTGTGCACGTGCAGGAGCCTCCGAGGGGAGGCTGTGCTGCTCTTCGCCGTGTCCTTATTTGCTTCATGAATAAATGAAGAGCTCTGCTCCTGAGCGCCACTGGCCTCGTTCTCTGCCTGCTGCCCAGATCTCCCCCTGTACCTCAGTGAGCACGGAGCAGGGAGAGGCTCTGCAGTGGGGCCGGCTCCTCTGGGCATCCCAAAGCAGGGAAATGCTGCGTG
Organism: Pardalotus punctatus; assembly: GCA_013400915.1. Taxonomy (NCBI): domain Eukaryota; kingdom Metazoa; phylum Chordata; class Aves; order Passeriformes; family Pardalotidae; genus Pardalotus; species Pardalotus punctatus. The sequence goes on along the minus strand of VZTX01010405.1, from coordinate 6,484 downwards.
TTCTTATCACAGCTCCACAAAACGCTTCAGAGCCTGTGAGGTGTGGAGGGAGCTCTGTCTCTGTCAAGTGCTCTCTGGAGCCACTCATTTAGCGAGTGTTTGGGTTTGCTGATGCGCACTCGGTGATGTCAGCTCTCATTACAGGTTTTGGGAACCCCTCTGATTTCCTTGATGTGGATTATATAAACTTTTATTATCACTGAATTGTTTGCATAAAATTAGATCAAGACAAAGCTCTGAGTCCTGATCTGAGCCTGCAGGCCTGGTTATGAATTGAAATTAAATACCCTTGATATTTTGATCTTAATTTTTGCCTTTTTTTTTTTTTGCAAGCTCCCTCTAAGGTAAACAATGCTGAGCTTCTCCAGAGCTTTTAATGTACAGAGGGCTGCAATCCTGGCATCTGCCTTTGTGATGCAGAAGGATATATGCAGCTTTTTGAGCCATTCAATAATGCAAAGTGAAGAGTTATTTTCTACAATGCTGGTGTGCTGCTGTAAAGGATCTGTTTCAGTGCTAACAGACAAGTACTGGGGGCCTGAAGGATTTTTATTACATCCATTCCCATCTTCTCTGGTGGTCAGAGAAATCAGTAAGAGGTCTTAGCAGACACTGAAGATTAAATCAGAAGAAATTGTTCCCTGTGAGGGTGGGGAAGCCCTGGCCCAGGGTGCCCAGAGAAGCTGTGGCTGCCCCTGGATCCCTGGAATTGTCTGAGGCCAGGCTGGACATTGGGGCTTGGAGCAGCCTGGGATAGTGGAAGGGGGTGGAATGAGATGAACTTTAAGATTCCTTCCAACACAAACCATTCCATGATTTTATGATTCTATGATTAAATCAGAAAAGCTGCAAAAATTAGATTTCTATAAAAGAACGCTCTTGGTGGTTGGGCTGGTCGGTTTTCCAGCAGCACCTGTCAGGTGTGACTGTCTCTGGTGGCCCAGAGCAGGTTCCCCCTGAGCTTAGAGAGGAGCTTGATCCAGCTGGGTTAGGGTCAGGGTGCTCTGCTGCATGGGGCAAGCTCAGCAGTCCCCCAGGGCCCTGGGGACAGGATTCCAGGTGCCAGTGCTGGGTCAGGGTCAGTCAGGCATCTGGAATTTCCTGTGGTATAGTCACAGAGCCGATAACACTTCATACATGCAACGATTCCATTTGTGTGCTGTGCTCGTTTTGGAAGAATGGGATGCAGGCAAGAGTGACTCAACACAGAGCTCAGAGCTCTTTCTGCCCTGGTTTCTAATCCCAGACTCCATAGCAATCCAGCAGTGAGGGCCCCACAGGAGCTGGAGTCCCTCTTGGGATGGCCCTGGGCACATCCAGCAGAGGTTTGGGGCAGGGCTTTGGGGCAGGGCTTTGGGGCAGGGGTTTGGGGCAGGCAGCTCCAGTTTCACCATTTGGGGCCTGGGTCAGGCACGTGGAGTGACAGCAAAGCAAAGGGAATTCACTGACACCCAGCCTGGCCAGGCTGCTCTGCTCCAGAGCCTCTCTGCACCTCATTTTGTGTTCCCAACTCCTCCCGGGGACTGGAGCTCCATGAAGAGCAGAAGGAGGGAGAGCAGCGTGAGGGGCTAGAGCTGTGTCCCCTGCAATGATGGGCCAGACAAAACCCCTTTAGGGTCAGCAGACTGCCATGGCATGAAAGGACCCCCTGGACAAACTGGGGTTTAGGAGGTTGGGCAAGCCGCTTTCTCAAGGCTGAAAATCTGACCCTTGGCAAAATCAGGAACCAGACTCACCCCAGTGAGGAGGGGTCCCACACAGGATTCTCCTGCCATCACAGTCAGAGGTGGATCATAGCAGTATTTGCCATGTGGTTTATCCAGCAAGATCTTTCCTGCAAGGCTTTTGGTGACAAATACCTCACAAGCACTTCCAGGATTGTTTGTATGACATCTGGAATGACACAGACAACTCAATTTACAAAAGTGTCCCAGGATTTGTGGATCATTGCGTTAATAATAAAAGAGAGGACAAAGCAGCTCTCAAGCAGCACTCAGGGTAATATTACTCAGATTAATTAAACTCATTATTTGAAGGCTGTATCCCACCCACAGGACAGCTATACCCAGGCTTCCCATTTGTTTTTGGGCAGACAAAAAGCAACTGTTAGGTTTGCTTCTGTATTTTGCTATTCCCTGACCAACAGCTCGGCTCATGTGGAGCAGAGCTTCCCTTCTATCCCCTGAATTGCCTTTGAGCTCACACACACATTCTCCAGGACAAACATTTGAGGTGATCGTCTGGGTGGCTTTGACACATGTGGCTCATTACTGGCCTTTGATTGGGACCAGGCATAATGAGAGTGGAGTACTTTGAGCACTAATGAGTTGGGGAATTAGGTTTGTGAGAGTGAAAGGATATTGAGGCAGTTGGGAGGTTCTTACTGGATTCCAGGAGCACTGCTGTGCAGGGAAGGGCTGCTGTCCTAGGGCCAGTTCCTCTCGGTCCTGTTGCTTTCTGACCCAGCAGGAGGCAAAACAAAGACAAAAGCATCCGTGTCTGTCCTGTGAACTTCAAAGTCTCTTAGCTCACTCTGAAGATGGAGATTTTCATAAATGACTCATTTTATGAGCAAGAACAGCAGAAAGCCACCCAGTCCTTCATTTCCACGGGAAGATAATGCCCTGACCCTGGCAGAGCCCGACCAGCAGCTCCCTGCTCCTTCAGCACCACCATTTTTCCTGTCTGGTGGCTTCAGCTTTGCTGAACCCTGGTACAGGGTGGTGACAGATGAGGAGTGAGTGAACCCCATAGCTAAAATTATTCTCTGCAGGTGGTCTAACTGCAAAATAGGAGCCCCTGAGGCAAAAGTGCAGCTCTTTAAAGCAGACTTCATTACCTGAGGGCTGCAGAGACAAACCCAGGACAAGCCCACCAGCTGCTCTCTTCCATATCATTGGCACTGAGGAGCTGAGCCTGATCTTTGAGCTCCATAAAAACCCATTTGATAGTGGGTTCAGCCTCTGGGTCTCCTTAGCAACAGTTCATAGGTTTGGAGGGCTTTAAAGCAGCTTTTTCTGGCCACAATAAGGGCCTGATACTTTCAGTTCAGGTGTCGGCACTGAGATTCTGACGTCACCTGTCAAAGGTAGTTTGAAGTGTTAGTAAGGACTGGTGGGAAGGGATTGGCTCTGGAGGCTGGACAGGGATGAAATGACAGCTTGAAAGGCTGAAAAAAGTTTTACACAGGTTTAGATATTCGTATTATCATGAAATCATATTTTTCCCAAGACCCTTTTTGTTGTCAGCAGGATTTGGACCTGCCTTTATGTAACTGTGTCATCCACAGGAGAAGATTTAAGGGACAGGCTGCACAAATGCCTGGTGGCAGCTGCAGTGCAGGGGACAGAGGTCAGGCCATGGCTCATCCTTTTGGTGCCCCTCAGCAGGATGTGGCCCCACAGGTCTGACTCCAAGGGCTGGGCAGCAGCTCCATGCCTGGGTAACACATGGGCTCATCAGTACAAAGCAGAAGCAGCAGAAGGAGTGGACACTGAGGCTGCAGGAGCAGTTTTCAGTCTGTGTTCAGAGCAGCTGGGAGCAGTCATGGCTCTCCCACCAGGCTGAGGTGTGTGAGGGAACCTGGGGCAGGTGCATGGCTGGAACCCCACTCCTGAAAGTGTGCAAGTCCCATAAACAAGCCAGGTGCACAAAACATCTCCAGGAGTCACAGCTCCGACATGAACAGTTTCCCTCTTCTGCACCAGTCAGTGTTTGTCAGGTTTTGGTGCTTTTTTGTGTTTTTTATACCTTTATTTTTGCCCTCATTAATTACCACTTCTAGCAAAAAAAGGGGAAACAACATGATTTTGTTTCTCCTGATGCAAATATCAGTGCAGACTGTTTGACTATTGCAGAATAACTTAAAGAAAAGAAAAAAGGAAACAGGAAAAAAGGAATTTTTTTCCTGGTAACCTCATCTAGAGGAAGGTGTCCATGTCCATGGCAGAGAATTGGAGCTGGATGAGCTTCCAGGTCCTTTCCAACCCAAACCATTCCAGGATTCTAAGTTACAGAAGTCAGCCCTTGGCTTGTAGGTCTCAGCTCTGACAAATGAACATTTTCTGCCTAAGAAAAGAAGTGTCAGAAATCTTTTGGCCAATTCTGTTGGGCTCTCCCTGGCCATGGCTCTCTGCTGGTCCCCAGCAGGCAGGAGCCTGCAAAGTCCGGTCTCTGGGGAGGTCACACGTGAACTGCTGCTAACAGTGATTCAAACTGTCTGTGCCCGTGTCCCTGAGAAGGGGACTGAGGCAAAGAGCAGACCCAAAAGTTTCTTTTAAAGCAGGTTTTGTCAGATATGTGAACTCACCGCTCTGGCACTCTAGGAATCCACAAAAAGCACCAGAAAAGATGCAGATGAAAGCAAATGCCCATGTTGGTAGCTCAGTCCTCCTGCCTTGATATTCCTCTTGGGTGAGAAGGAAAACTTGATTAGGTTTTGTATTCTTCTTGGCAAGTTTGGGAGAACTGCAGGTTCTGTCAAGTGGAATTCTCTGTGGGTCAATTAATCAGAAACCAGATTTCCTTCTCAGGGATTTTCAATTGTTCTCTCTCCCTTGTGCCCTGAGCAAACCAACTTTCTGTTTCCCAAGATGTGAGATGGAGTTGCCTGGATGAGAAGCACGTCCCTTCCTGTGGGTTTCCTGGCAGTGGGAGGGCAGACCTCGGCCCTGCAGCACCTCCTGAGGACAATCCCAGCAGCTGGAGCTCAGAAACCCGAGGGCATTGCACAGGAGACACATTCCAGTGGGAGCAGATCTGGCTGAACATTTATTTAAAGCCTGTTCCATTGCTTGGGTTTCTCAGAAATCCGTGGGAAGTGCCCAGCAGCTGCAGCAGCACAACCTCTGCTGGGAACATGACCCGTGCAGATCCACCTGGATCATCCTGGGGCTGCCATCACGTCAGTGCTGCACCCCTCGGGGGTCTCCAGCGTGGATGGCCAGCACCCCTCGGCCTCCTGCTGGTTCCTCTGTGTTGCCAAGCTCCCCAGCTGTGTCTTTGGGGCCGGGTTGATGGAGAAGCTGGCCAGACCAGGCTGTTACCCTGCGGCGTTAAACACGATCTCCATGATGGTATGGTGAAGACACTTTATTGCAAAAATCCAGGGTTCTTAAATGTTGGCTTGTTATGGGTTTACAGACTTGTGAGACACAACAAATGTGCTGAACCAGCCACCATAGACCACAACAGGAACAGGCATCAGATGGAACCAACCACGAGCCCCATGGTGTGGGCACTTACTGGTTCTAATAGTAGCTTTGCAATTCTGTAACTTGTCTTTCACCTCTGGTTTAGCTGAGTCATTCCCAGAATGCTTTTCTAGTTAGCCAAAGTAACAGAAGTGAGCAAGGATTTTACAAAGGTAACAAGGCCTTCATTTTGTAAGGCCTTTCTGCTCTGCAACATTACCCCAGGACAGGGTGGCAGGGGAGCGCAAGAGCTTGGTGTGGTACGGACACCGAGTTTCCTGCAGACACCAGGCACCTCCTTTCCCTCTGAAGCCTGCCACTCCCTCCGAGGGAGAGCATTCCATTTGGAAGTGCAGACAGAGCCCATGGTCTGTTTGTTCCCCGTGGCCCTGGGAGGCAGGAACAGCTGGGTCCCACAGCTGGAGATGCTCTGGTGAGGCTCCGTGCAGGGCTGGCGGTCATTCAGCCTTGAAAAGACATGACCTGGGGGTTCCCTCAACCACCACACTGGGTGGCAGGGAGTAAAGACCAGACTCTCCCCGTGGTGTCTGGTGACAGGGCAAGGGGCAGTGGGGACCATTTGAAATCCAGGAAATTACATTTAAACATAAATACAATCTTTTTTATGCCATATGAATGGCCACACCCTGGAAGAAGCTGCCCACGGAGTTTTGTAGCATTTTCATCCTAGGACACATCCAGAAGGCACCTGAGCATGTTCCCAGGCCACGGGCACTGCCTGACCCTGCTTTGAGCAGAGGGCTGGGACTGGGCAATGCCAGAGGTGTCTCCAGCCTCAGTGACTCTGTGATCTCTGCTTTCCGGTGCCAGGTTATCCATGGATATGGTTTTTCTGATGCCTGCAGTCTCCTCTGGGCAGGGAGGAAGGAGTTTTGCCCTCCAGGGAGTACTAAGCTATGAGTTAGCACAAACTGTGTCTGCTCTGTTCCCTCTCAGAAGCCTTTTGCGGATCCAGTGGCCGTCACAGTCACCAAATGGGGTTTATCAGCTTAACAGCAAACACACAGTGAAATTTGTTTGTATTTGTTCAGATGCACTGATGCAGGGAAGAGTTCAGACATTAGATATTCCCAATTTAATTGTAGTCTTCATCCATTAGCCAAAATGTCACTTCCCTCTCTTTGTGATCAAGTTAATTTAATTCTTGAGCATCTTTCCATTTTCCTAGGTTGCTGCTTCACTGAGTCAGGTTCACGTATTAAATTGAATAACAGTGAGCTCCTGGAGCAAAGCTGTGTGAGATTCATCACTGTATCATAAATCACAGAATC
>VZTX01010402.1:0-51856 GCA_013400915.1 Pardalotus punctatus | reverse complement strand
CCGCGGCTCCCGGCGCCTTTGTGCGCGTGTTTGGCGGCTTCCCTGGAATTCAAACGCCCGCAGCCGCTTCCGCCATCTTTGCGTCGAGCGAGCTGAAGCCGCTGAAGCCGCCGCGGACGCGCGAGGAGGGCGGGCACAATGGAACTGAATGGGAGCCGCCATGTTTGATGAGGGCAGCGCTGGCGCTGGGCGGGCGGGCGCCATGTTGGGCGAGGGCAGAGCGGGGCGGGGGCCGGCCGGGCAAACGGGGACAGAGCGGCCGGGCGCCATGTTGAGTGAGGGAAGGAGCCCGCGGGCGCTCGGCCTGAGGGGACGGCGTGGGAGCGGGGACCGGGAGATCCCCGCCGCTCCGCGGGCCCTGCTCCCAAAGTATTCCCACTTGGAAGAGGCTTTTGCGGGGATGCGCCAGCCCCCCGGGCTCCTGCCGAGCCTGGCAGAGCCGCTGCAGCTGATGTTTATTTGCCATGTTCCCCGCGGCGCAAAGCTGTCATTGGACTTGGCTGAAGAAATAAGCACGCGTTAGTTCCACATTCTGGTCACTGCTCATCGGAACGGGCAGGGTAAAGGCAGCTCTGTCATCACCCGCGCAGGCGGATTTTGAACCATTCTGGGGGGTTTTTTGTAAAGCAAAGTTCTAGGCGTGTCGGCTCTCCCACTTTTGGGGGGAGAAAATGCAATTACGCTGGACTTTTCAGAACATCGATAGCGGGAAGTGCTGAACTGAATTAAACGCTATTGCGGCCCCTCCTAACATGGGGCGTGGCCCGGGTGACAGTGACGGTCACAGGTGGAGCTCCAGATCCCTCCTTGCTGTGCGTCCTTGTCCTTCTTTAATTCATTTGGAACCTGTGTGCAGGATTGAAATACCTCCTTGCAATATTTACATCATCACAGAGTCACAGAATTATTTAGGCTGGAAAAGAGCCCTGAGATACAGAACCCAACCTTTGACCAATCCTCACGTGGTCGCCCAGACCGGAGCACTGAGTGCCACCTCCAGGCGTTCCTTGGACACCTCCGGGGATGGGGACTCCACCACCCCCCTGTGCAGCCTCTGCCAATGTCTAATCACCCTCTTTGTGAAGAAATTCCTCCTGATGTCCACTGGCCCTCCCCTGGCCCAGCCTGAAGCCATTCCCTCTCCTCCTGTCCCTGTTCCCTGGGAGCAGAGCCCGACTCCCCCGGCTGTCCCCTCCTGTCAGGAGCTGTGCAGAGCCACAAGGTCCTCCCTGAGCCCCCTTTTCTCCAGGCTGAGCCCTTTCCCAGCTCCCTCAGCCGTTCTTGGGGCTCCAGCCCCTTCCCCAGTTCCATTCCCTTCCCTGGACACACGCCAGCCCCTCAATGTCCTTCTTGTTGTGAGGGGTCCAGAACTGGACACAGCACCCCAGGTGTCTCCAGCATTGAGCATCAAGTGGTGCCTCATTCTGGGACTTGCCCTTGGCGTTCTCTGTAACACGAGGAAGCTCCATGCCAGCAGAACACTCACCTGGGTCACCCACAGGAGTGACCCTGTGCATTAGATTTGTTTTCTCTTCTGGATTTGGTTTCCTCTTTGGTACCAAGCCAGGTCAGGTTTCACTCACTTCCCTCTGGGCTGTCTCAAGGGGACTCTTACCTGGCCAGGAATTAGGCCACAGATAAGGGCTTATCGCAGGCCATGAATTCTGTGAATTTATTATTCCCAGCTGTCCTGGAGCCCTGTGAGCTCCATTTCCTCCATGAGCTCCACTCACTGTTCAGACCGATGCTGTCACCTGTCAAATGCCCCAGACTGGTGGGAGCAGCCACTGCAGCCCTGTATGTGTATGGCCATGGTGGGCTTTCCATCCCTGCTTTATTTTATCAGCTTTATGGGTACAAGAGCACGATGGAGCTGCTGTCAGAGCCCCAAACTGCCAGGAGGTGCCAGGCACTACTTAGCACAACTAAGCTCTTAATCCCATCTCCTGTCCAATTGGACATGCCTCATGCTTTGCATTGGGGGTCTGATGACCCCAAGGGATATTTAGTCCCTTCAACTCCCCCATGAGAGACCTCGAGAGACATTGGTCACCTTATGTGACTGAAACCCTTTTGCAGTGGCCTCTGCCAAGCTGAAATTAAGTTCACAAAATCAGGTCTGCCATATGGCACCGGGATCTGATCAGCCAGGCTGAAATGTGGCTTTTTCCTCATTTACAGAGCAGATCTTCATAAAATGAGTCAGTCCACTCACTGAAAGGATAAAACCAATTTTCTCTTGTTTAAGGTTTCAGTGAGGTGTTACATATTTGATGCAGGTCTTTAAATGAGCATCCATCAGCCACAAGTGCAGAGTAAATCACTCTGCACACATAGCACCTCTGTCTGCAGAACCACATCCCATGTCCAACATACTATATTGAAAAGGAAATCAGCAGGGCACTCTCCTTGTGAAGTTTATTGCTTAATGAAGTGGTCTGATGGCCAAGGATATGGATACATAGAGATATATCCATGCCTATCTTCCCTGGAAGTGTCCAAGGCCAGGCTGGACAGGGCTTGGAGCAACCTGGTCTAGTGGAAGCTGTCCCTGCCCATGGCAGGAGAAATGAAATTATCTTTAAGGTCCTTTCCAACCCAAACCATTCTGTGGTGCTATGATTCTACATATATACACACAGCCAGGATGGCAAATTTCCCTGGGAAATATTACTGCACTGCCCAATGTTTCAAAACCTGCAGTAGCACCAAGAAGCTGCAAGGGGCACAAAGGGCTGGGAAATGTGTTGTTTAGAAGCAGTTAACAACTTGCCTTCGGATAATCTGCTTAACTGTTGTTTAACCTTAAATTCATTAGTAGCACATTTGGGGAGATTACACTAAATCCTCGTGCCAGGAAGCCAGCTTGGAACTTTCCTATTTGGAAAGGCAGCCTGAGGTCCTGCCCACCTCAGGAAGAGGGTCCTACAGGGGGTCTGGGAAAGAAGGACTTCTGGTGAGTGCAGTGGTAGGGCGGGGTTGAGCAGGACGGGAGGCAGCTGCTCGCTGTGCTGTGCTGGCACAGAGGGCAGATGTCACCATCAGCTGAACACGGGTCCCCCTCACCCTCCCCTTCTCACTCCCTACACTGGGGACCTGGTTCAGACTCGATTCTGCCTCCTCCTCCTCATGCAGCTCACAGCAAGATTCCTCCTAAGTTAAGTCATCCACAATCCAACTGCTCTGCTAATGCAAATCAGGTCTCAATAAACTCCCTGGAATTTCACCAGTGTGGCCTTTACTTACACAGCTCCGGCTCAGTCAAACATTTGAATGAACACTTAAAGCCACGTGCTCGCTTCATGTATGAAGCCTTACCTCTCCAAGTTCTTTGCCTAATAAAGGCTGGAGTCAGACGCAGCTTGCACAGAAAAGAGCCTTTAGCAGTTGTATTTGCAAAACAAAAATCAATTACCTAACACTGCCAAGTGAGAAGGAAATGCAAGTTTTCCACAGGCCCTTCTGCAGACACTCCCAGAACTGATGCCACAGATGTGGATTTCAGAGTATCTACAACAGAAAAGGCCTTTGAAAGACATCTGTGCTCCCGAAGAAAAATCTGATACAATATCCCCAACCCATTTCCAGCTTTGCTCTGAGGGTTTCCTTGTAAGTGACTCACATCTCTGACAAAATGTATCCATGTGAATGATACAGAAAACAGTGGGAAAACAGCCATTGCCTGTGGAGCTCCCAAACACAGCTGAGGGCTGGGATGGTACAGAGCAGACACAAGAGATCAGAGGGCTCATTTTTCAGCTGGATTATCCGACACAGAATGTCAACTGTGCTTATGAATATCTGATGTTAGAAAACATTTTTGTGCCTTGGTTCTCATCTTGCATACAGGGGCATAATGAAGGAATAATTCTCTTGGAACAAATGTTATTACTGGGATGAGATTGGATTCAATCCTTTCTGTCACTGGGAAGACTCTTGCTGAAATTCAATGAATAAAAACACAAATGCAAAAATCCAAGTGGCATAGATACAAATTATATACATTTATTTTTATTCATTTTAAATAACATTCTTCTGTATAAATTCTGACATATATTCAAATCATACACTTTTTTTCTTTTTAGAAATGCATTTGTAAGCATAGCAATGCTGGGGAGACACCGTATTTGGATGTAGAGTGAGACTGATGGGTTTCAGTTGGGAGCAAGTACAACTTTTAAGGCCCACATTTTTCTTATTTTAATCCACTCCTCTGACACATAAAGAGCAGAGTCCTGTGGGAGCTCATTCTAAAACTTCACTTTAAAGAGAAAACTATTTTTATATCCTTTATTTAAAGGAGACTGTGCAAACTTTCTGCCACATTTACATTGCCAGTAACATTGAAGATGACGATGCTGCACAGCAGTGGTTAACTGGCCCAGGATACCTGAAGGATGCTGGATACATCCCCTTCTCTTCCCTAAATGCTTGCTAAGTTTGCTCAGCCTGGTCCAAGGGAATTATCATTGCAGTGGCTGACATCTCCTGACAGCTCCCCAGGGCTAGTGCTCCTCGTAGCTATTTCCAGCTACAGTGGTTCATGAGATTCGAGATCATCTCTCCTCATTAACCCAAGCACTCTTCTGCACGTCTGTTGCACTCTGTGCTCACCAAACACTCCCCCAAGCCGTGAGCCCTCCAGACTGCCCCGTGCCCTGCCCCAGCCCAGCTCTGTGCCCTTTTTCTGCTCACTCTGCCCTCCTGCCTTTACTGCCGAGCTGGACTCGCCCCAGCCAGAGCAGCCGGGCCCTCACACTGCCCAGAACTGTGCCTGGAGCTGCCTTCCCACATCCACCCAGCGACCTCTGCCCTGTCACACCTCCTCTGTGCCCTGCAGCTGCTGTCCCATGCTGTGAGCACCCTTCTCCGTGACAGCCCCACCACTGCAGCTGGACAGCATTCCCAGACAGAAGGTGCTGCCCATCAGGAATACCACGGGTACCTGTATTGCCACCTCAGCCCCAGAAATCACTGAGATGCCCTCCCCTGGCCTCACTGGCTGCTCAGCTGGGCCTCAAAGCAGCCCTGAGAATCCTCTTCTGGTTTACCTGCCCTTACCCAACCTCAGGGCACACCTCAGCACCTGGGAAGCCTCGTGACAAGTGATGACACACGTCATGGTCCTGGTGGCCCTCAGTACCCTGGCACAGGTGAATGAACTCTGCACTCCCTCCACATACAATCCAACCCAAGGTGACTGGAGACAGAACCAGCTCAGCTTCCTCCCCTCCTGCAGCGCCAGGAGAAGCTGCACGATTGATAAGAGCACAGAGGATCTGATCTCACGTCACCAACGGCAAAGCTGTTTATTTGCCTGCTGAGGCATCGATCTCCTTTTATAACTGTTGGTCCTGTGTGCCGAGGCCTGGGTGGCAGGAGGTGGCTGCTGTGTCCCTGCTGAGTCATTCTGCCATGTGACAAGCATGGTGCCACTGCCACATCCTCGCTGTGCTCCCTGCTCAGGAACACCCTGTGCCATCCAAATCTGGGCAGCCAGGTCCCCCCTGCCCAACCAAGCTTCCCATCACATCTGCCAGGCTGTCTCCAGCCCTTCATCCAGATGTGCAAGCCACAGGCAGCAGCTGTCATGCCCTCCCCTGCAGCCTGACTGCAGGGCATCCTGACCTCCTCCTCTTCCCAAACACAAAGCCCTTGGAGGACTTTGGAGGTCAGAAGTAGCCCAGGTGCCAACACCTCCTGTGCTGTGGCAGGCAGGGACTAGGAGAGCTCAGCACCTGAGCCCACGATCTGCTTGAGCAGATGGTCCTTATTTCTACAGTGAGACAAAAATCCAAGCCTGTTCCTGTTACAAAGCAGCCCACAGTCATAGCAAAATTTAAGGAAGAGGTGTTTTGTGGCAGAGATGAAAAAAATCTACTGAAGTATTTTAGAAACATTGAAGTGAACAATCTGTCCTTCGCTTTGCTTGCTATCATCAGTCCCAGAAGCCAACACTTCCTAAATTACGTTTCCCCACCCCATGAAGTGACCAAGTGCAAGTGTATCGCTAGATCAGCACCTCTAAATAATTACATTTTTTAGGAAATTTTCTATTTTGTCACCACGCTGCTCTTTAAAAGTTTGATGGGTAACTTGAGGATTAGCAACATCCAGATTTTCTCCTCCAGTCCTCCCCCATTTTATAACTAAAAGCAACATTGCTCTGAATGACATGAGCTAGATTTATTACCTGAAGTATAAATATACCTCACCCAGGCCCACTGCAAGCAACAAGAACTTTTCCATCAGCTTGGGCCTATATGCAATTCCACATTCTGCCCTCACCATTTCCCTTGGTCATCCTCAACTACTTTGCTTCTGACTTGCTGCCTGATTTAAAGATGAGGCATGGCAAGTATTTGAGGCAGAAATGGCACCTTTGAGCATGTGTTTGAATCACCTACTTCCCCCCACCCCAAGTTTCCAAATATAAAAAAAACCTCCTCACAGCATCAGAAAACGAATAAATAACCCCCCATGTTGTCTCTACCATTTCTCATCTGGAGACATACCCACTTTTGCCTGGCGCTGAGGATGCACCCACCAGCCCCTGCATCCCCACTGCCCCACCACACACAGCCTTTTCCCTTCTGAGCCTCGAAGCGCAGATCTGCTCCTGCGAGCTCTTCATCTCAAAGCTGTTTCCACCCAAACCCAGGACACCTTTGCTTTTGCCCCTCAGGAGGCCAAGGGGGCTGAGCTCAGCCCCCCAGCACCTCCCCCTGCCTTGTCAGCTCAATGGGATCCCTCCACACCATGAGCACCCACCCGGGAGAACCTCAGCCACAGAGCCCAGGCTCTCAGTGTGTTCCTGACAGTGTATCTGCATTTTGTATAGAGACTTAAAAGCAAGGAATAGATTGGTGCATCCAATTTTTGGACACCTACACAGCCCTAGTCATGGCAACACTGGTATTCACTCTGTATTTAAAGGAATGGCAAAATTTGACAGATGCAAGTAGGGAGCACTCACATTTTCTCTAAAAAAGAAAGTTATTCAATGAAAGTGGAAGAAAAGCTTTAAACAGTCAGTGTTTGCCAGAGGCCCAGCTCCAACAATATTGCCATCTCATTTACAGTATTTTAAACAATGCTCATGTTTTTTTTCTTTTTTTAACAACATCACTAACCGCTGTACAGTTAAAACCTAGAGGATAAAACATGACCTAGGGAGTGGGGGAGGTTGGGGAGAGAGGCTCATGGTTTTTTTGGGGGGGGTTTTTTGGTTGGTCAGTTGGTTGCTTGTCTTTTTTACAAATAATTACAAATACAATTCCAAGAAGATATATTACATTTTATATACAGAACACACCATTTCTATCAGGGTAGGGTATTAAGCCTGGCTTTTATTTTTACATGGCAACCCTGAGATGTCTTGTCGTCTTCCCTTGCACAGAAACTATACAAGTTCATTAACTCCTTCTAGAAAAAAATGGATTGCTATGTTTTAATAGCATCATCACCCTGTATAAATACTCAGAAAGGGAAAAGCTTAGTCTCTTCCCTAACTCAAATGTCCTCATGGATTTTTTCCCTGTCTCCCTGCTTAGTGGGAACAGATAATGGTGACTTTTTTCAAGTGTGCAACTCACTCCTCTACTTGCCTTTGGGTAGTACAGTGAACAATCACTTCCCATTTTTTTGTCCTCCTTTTCAAACAGATTTCTATCAGGAACTAATATGATGCCTTTCAAAAGTCCTGTTTCCTGAAATTCCACTGTTAATTCATGAGCTACTTCTTAAACTAAAGGATGAAGACATTAAGTGCTGGGTTGGCTAAAAACCAAGTAGCTTCTAATTCCTCATTGGGTTCTGCTCTCTCCACCCCCCACCTCTTCATAAAAAAATGTTTCAATTCATCATAATCCAGTTTATAACAACAGCGAATTCTATGGATCTTTATGGAGAACGGGACACTGAATGCATTTCACCACATTACCTGAAATTCAGATGTACTACACTGCCTTCTGTCCAACCTGCAAGCTACAGCACGCCCAGCACCAGAGACTATCTGAAGAGCAAATTCCTCTGCGTGAAGCCTTGGCCCGGATCCTCATACCCCTTCCACAAGCCCTGTAACTTTTTGAGAAGCAAACTTTGGAACAGCTGGATGACTTCTAAGCTTTATAATTATGCATGGGAGTCGTCAGCGTGAGCTGTCCATTCGGGGCCACCTCATTCCCATCATCTTCCAGCAGCCCCGACACGTCAGCGTTGGGAATGCTGTCGTGGTAGCTGCTGAAACTGATGTTGTCCTCTTTGAGTTCAATGGTCCAAAAGGGAGCGTTAAGTTTTCGGTTCTGATACTCACGGTACATGTAGACAGCACCCACAAAGCCCATTAGTAGGACCACAACAATGATGATCACTGTCAAAATAATGATGTTAAACTGAGTCCAGGAAACATCTGCGAAAGCAGAGGTGCTGTTGTCAGAGGAGCTTATAGGAAATATTGTCTGTAGGGTTGTTGGTGACAAAGTACTGTTCAGCACTGCCGTGGAAAAGGAGGTGGCCTTGGTGGCATTTGGAGCAGAAGTTGTAAACTCCGTTGGTTCTGGGCCAGGAGTGGCTTCTACAAGACAAATTAAAAAATGATCAGTAAAAATCTGCCAAGTTGGAAATCAAACACAAACAAGAGATTTGACATTTATATCACAGTTATTATGACAATTAAGGCTACACTGTTACAGCTGGTATTTTTTCAAAGCAGTTTAGAAAATGGCTGTCCAGGGTTGTGTTTGGGGTTTTTTTATATAATTCTGTATTCTAAGTGCCCATGGACTACAGGATTCCTCTGAAAAGTCTGGTGCTGGAGGGGCAGGTGCAGTAGTCAGGATTCAGGGTTCAATACAGGAGCTCATGATGAGAGCAGGTCCCCCAGCCCAGCTCCTGTTCAGCCCAGGAAAACGGAACTTTACCAAAAACGGGGTTTTACCAAGATCAGCAAGTTTGGACTCTGAACCAGCATCTCCTTTGGTGTCTGCATGGGCTGCACACTCAGACACAGCAATTCCAGGAGCTCAAACCCTTCACAACCAGTGTGCCAGATGCAGGATTTTGTTCACAGCATTATTATTTCCGCCCTACTTGTACAAACAAGAAGACCAAAACTGAAGAACTGAACCACAAGCATTCCATTGTCGCAGCATTCAGCAGCAGGTTCAGTGTTTGCACTGCTTTAGGTAAAAGGGCAAAGTAACCTCAGTTCTGCTTTCGAATGAGGTTGTACACAAACCACATGGAAAGCCCCAGTCTGCACAGCCAGAAACAGAAGGTCACCAAATCACAACCAAAAAAAAAAAGACTGTGGATGTTCTCAAGAAGCTCTTGAACACAGTGGAGGCCAGTTGGGATCCTGGTTTGGTTTCTGCTGCTGGCATATGTGCACACAGGAAGGATGAGAACATGGGAACTACCAGACTGTGCTCTGCCTTCTCCTTGGCACTAAATAGCCAAGAGCCTGCCCTGCTTCCAGCAGCCATGGGATAACTCCTTTCTCACTTCAGGAGTCAAGTTAACCTTGAGATCTCAGAAGTGGGATAGAAATTCATTATGCCTGGATCAAACCTGTCGAGCTCCAGGCCTCTGGAAGCACCATAAATCCAGAGTATTAAGCTCACAAATGTAACTGATAAAGCATTTCCTCACATGAATAACTTGATCTATTTTAGGTTCTCAAGTCCAGGCAACAGGAACACTCCACAAGCTGAAGCCTCAATCAGCCACAATGTTCTCTGCACCTATTGCTCCACAGGACTCTCTGCATCCTCTTTCCCACTCTCTTCCTGCCAACAGAAAAGCAACTTCATTTTAAATCCACATACAGCTGCAGCAATTACAGCTGATGGTGCCATGCTGTATGGATCCAGCTCTCCTGAACATCTACTAATTATGATTGAGGAGGAGAGTCACTTCCGAGGGACTAATTTTGCACTAAGTTGCATCTCCAATGGCAACAGGAGCTGGAAATATTCAGCACATGTCCTGCCACGGGCCCTCAGGGGAACTCCCACAAGTTAACTTTGGGCTGTCACATTCCCAGTTCAGGCAGCAGAGAAAGAAATTCCTCTGGAAGGGGCATCACACATCTGACTGAGCTTCCTGCTTGGAGTCCCCTCCCTGCAGCAGCTCCTCTGTTCTCCACAGGTCCTGCCTTAGGTTGGTAAGGACACTCAGGATGCTGAATGCTAGAAGGCATTTCTCTATGGGATAATGGGCAAAATTTTGCAATAGGAAGCAACATGACAGGAGTAAGAGGTTCCTGGAAAACCTCTGGCTTTGGGAAAAGGGCATGAGGAATTCAGTCATCCTTTCCAAATTCCTTCATCAACACTCAATCCCTGGCAAACCCTGCCAGTAGCTATAAGTAGGGAAAAAACAGAACCGAGACAATGGCTGATTCACCAGCAAGGAAACAGCACTTTTCTGGGCTTTATTTGTGAGTCAGCATCAGCTCAGAGCTGGCACGAAGGCCTCGGGTGAAGACATTTCCTGGCGCTCCCGGGAACGTCACGCTGAAGTGCCGGGCTCTGGCCCCGGCGCCACTTCCAGGCCATGACACGGCGCTGCCTGTTCCGCTCGTGGGGCCGTGCCAGCCCTCCAGATGTCCCAGAGCAGCTCCTTGAGAGCAGCAGCTGCTCCCTCAACGGGCTGCTTTGGCAGCTCTGACGGGAGCCTCAGACCCAGCTGCTTGGTGGAAGCGCTGGCTCGGCAGAGCTGCTGCTGCCTCCTGCAGAGGAGCAGCTCCGGCGGGAGCCCACGCGCCTGTGCCCGGGGAGGCTGCGGTGCTTGGCTGGGTGGCACAGAACCACAGCGCACCAGCACCGAGGCACTGCTGTGCCTCACCATGGCAGCAGGAGCCCCACCCCTCTGCAGCTGCATTCACTCACTTTGATCCTTTGAATATCCTCTCCATCTGCCTTGAAAGCACCAGAATCCTGGTCAGGCTTAAGGCTCTGGATGGTCCCTGTGCATATGTGGGTTGGGCTGAGCTTTGCCCAGGCTGTACAGAACCTGCTGTCTCATTTCACCTGCGACCACTGAAACAGAGTCTGGGTGTTGATTTCACTCCAGAAGCCACTCAAATGCACTGGTGATTTATGACAATCTTAACCTAAAACAAGTGAATGCTCCAAAACCTCAGTATGTCAATTTTTAGGCAATTTTTGCGTAAGGAACTGGAAAGAAGTGCACATTTTTTTATTGCTTAATGAAAAAAGGAAAGTGTAAGTGCCAGTGAGAGAGGAAAGCTCAGGGAGCACGTCCCAGCCTCCTTGAGAAGGGACAGGCTTTCCCCACATCAGGAACTGGCTATAACAATGCCATTAAAATAAAACTGAATGGTGAAAACTGCAAGTACACAAGTAAAGCCATGTATCTGGATTTTAATGGAACATGGTCATGTGGATCCTTGCACAAAGCCAGAGCTGTACAGGGGGTGGTAATGGATGAGCTGATGCAAAAGTGCCATTTCTAGCCCTGTTACAGCTAATGAGCATCCAACTTTGTTGTATTGATCACCTCCCTGAGCAGGGAAGGACTCTGTGATTACACACCCAGAGAGCAGCACAGGAGTGAAAACCACATTAGTTCCTCATGGAAGATCTGAATTGAATCTCTGTCCATGACAAGGACAAATTTGTGCCCAAATACTTCCCTGAACTCTGGGTTCTCTCATCTAATACATCACACTGGTAGTCTTTCCATGCATGGTGCTGGAGACACACCATGAGGACCAACCTCCAGATAACCACTGAAGGAGCAACTTCAGAACCATTTTCTCTCATTCTACATTAAATACACTGCAAATACGTTGGGTTTTTCCAGCTTGCCAGGGTCTGGAATGAGGGTGGTTACAGAGCTAACTCTAAACCACCCTTCAAAGCCAGTAAGCACCAACATGTTATAAATATCCAGTTTCTTCCCTTCACCAGAGGCCAGATAATTTAAACCAATATGAACCATTAACAGCATTCCCTCCAGCCTTCAGAAAGCTTCAACACTAGCTTGAGCAGCACTTCTTACCTTTCCTGGTGCAGTTGGTACCCTCGGGGTCCCTGCTGTAGCCCTCCTCGCAGAGCTCGCAGTGGAAGCCCGTGGTGTGGTACAGGCAGCCGATGCACTCGCCGCTGTCGGGCTGGCACACGCTGGGGGACAGCGCCAGGTCCACGTTCCCGTTGCACCTGCACCTCACACAGATGCTGTCCGAGTTGTAGTAGCCCTTGTCACACTGGTTGCAGTTGAGGCCAGTGTAGCCCGTCTCGCACTTGTCACACCTCGGGACAGTCTCGCCAGGCTCTGGGAACACAGAAAGCAAAGCGGGGATGTGCCACGGCCCCTTGCAGAGACACCCGTGCTGTGGGATTTGTTCTGTGGGAACTGACCACAAGGCACCCTGACAAAAATCAGCAGCCACCAAGTACGAACCAATCTCAGACTTTGAGCTGAAAATACAACTTTTGAACTGCAGCAGTTTCTCTGTTACTAGGGGAAGAAACAGCTTTGGGGAGCTCTGATGCCTTGTACGAGCCTCACAGAGCACACACAGCACGTTGCTAAGGAAATAGCTTATTGCTCCTGAACATTTCCATCTCAAACAGGCAATTTCAGAGAACAGCTGGAACCATATCGGAAATGCTTGCAACCTGCAAGAACTTTTAGGCCCATACAAAGCCAGAGGCAGCTGGCTTGCAAAATTGATTAGGGAAATATAAAAAAAAAATCTTACAGATTATTATTAAAACTCTGACTTCTCTCAGTTACATTGGGGAATCTCTGCTTGGAGTGCCATGGAGATGTTCAGAAGCAGACTCAGAGGGATGCAGGGCTACATGGCACTCCTGAGCATCTCCTGCCCCTCTCCTGGCTGCCACAAGCTCAGCAGCTTCTCTCTGCAAAACTTTGCAGGCTCTTCAGAGCAGGCTGCAGCAACACACTGGGAGCTGGAACCAGACTTTAAGATCCCTTCCAAGCCAAACCATGCTGTGATTCAGATCCCTCCCCTGCACAGTTGCTCTCACAAGAGGCAACAACACAAACACCAGGGATGCACTGCAGCAGGTGCTGCTTCCAGTGCCCACAAACAGGGGCTCCATGGGCTATAAAACACCTCACTGGGCTGACACACTGAGAAGCAACTGAACTGAAGAAAGCAACCTTCATTATGAGGAATTAGACCAAAACAAGAGCCTCACGTATGTGGCAGGTGCCAGTGGATGCCACGGTGGAGCAGGGGCAGTGCTGGCAGCCGTGGGTGGGATGGGTGCTCCGGTAGAAACCCTCCTTGCAGAGCTCACAGTGCTTCCCCTCGGTGTTCTCCTGGCAGTCCAGGCAGGTGCCTGCAGAAGGGAGAGGAGAACAAGCAAACATTCAGCAGCAGGAACTGGAGCAGAACATTTGGAGCAAGAATCCGTGTGGAACACACTCAATTACCAGAGCTCACAGGTGGTTTTGGATGCCCTCTGGCCAAAACATGATCCTGGCCTCTTATGACCTTCTGATGCTCATCCCCTCGCTCCACACGTACACAGATAATGGGAAAAAGCAGGTGGCCCCAGCAGAGAGGCCCCACAGCTCATCACTAAAAGGTCACTGCAGGTAAACACGAGTTTCAGTGTTGAAATTCTCCTCAAGGGAAGCAGTTTCAGTTTGTGTTTGTACCAGTAAGAAGGGATGCTGATGCTTCAAGTCCCCCACTCTCATGAGGGGTCTTTTGGGTTTATGCCTTTCAGTTTTTTGTGTGCAGCCTCTTCCTACACCCCAGAGCTGCTGGTCTGGGGTGAGGATGTGCCACCGTCCTGCTTTGGGGATGGGCAGCTCCATCCCAGCAGCGTGGCTCCAGCTCCTGCACCCCAGGACAAAGCAGCAGCAGTCACTGACCTTCCCAGAGAAACAGAGGAGAAGTGGGGGCTCACGTGAGCCACCTGCCCTTCCTGGGGAAGCCCCTGAATCAGAAAATCAACATCCCGTGTCTTCACAGACGCCGTGTCCTAATGGCCTCCAAATTGCATTTTGATACTACTGTGACCAAGAAGAAAAATCTCCCTAGTTACTAAAGCACAGCCTCTATCCAAAACCCATCCATCACCAGGAACATGCTGTAATTCAGCTCCTCGGTGAGGTGGCAGGGAGCTGGGGGAAGCTTTGATTGAATCCCCTGTACCAGACTCAGCAAAAGCAACAGCCCATTCTCTAAACTGGGGTGGCACAGAGCAATGGGAGAGCACAGACAGAGTCACTGAGCTGATCCAGCAGTGCTGCTGGGGGAAGGAAAAGCCTCATATCAACATCAACCACGGGAAAAAGTCCTGACTGAGGTTTATGCTGATTTGTTACAAAGCCCACAGCAGATTTTCTTATTAATATCAGAACAGTTTGGCTCCCTCACAAGCCCGACACAGCTCCTGCTCCTCAATTCCCACAGTGATGACTCCACAGCCAAGCATCCCCAGCCAGCCTGGCATGTCCTTGCAGCCAACCCTCGTGCCAAGGGCAGGAAGCAAAGCTGGGAAGCGGCTGATTCACCCACCCAGCAGGGCCCTGCCAGCACCCCTTGCTCAGCATCAACTCCCACACACTGTTTTGCTCTTCCCTCAGCAGCCTGTCAGGCACGAGCCAGTGGTTTTAGTGGGAGAGATTTCAGGGATAGAGGGGAAAAGGATCTGCTGAGCTTGGTTTCTCCAGCTGCAACCCTGGTTCTGCTGTTGCAGTGGGATGGATGTCTTGGACAGGGAAGTTCAATTGCCTGCTCACAGCAAGGCTGCCTTGGCCTGTGCTCCACAGGCACTAATGGGGGCATAAATCTGGAATCACACCTGCGTTGCCATGGTCATTTCAGGACCAACATCTTTCCCATCAGCAGAAATCACCCCCATCCATCTCCCCCAGCCCTGCAAAATGGCTGTGTTTCCCTGAGTCAGCACGTAGCTCAGCCAGGCAGAGCACGCACAGGCTTGCGATCAGGTATCGCTGCGGAGAGCCTTAATAATTAATAGCACTTCTCGTCCTGATAATGCCCTCAGGAAGGATCAGACCTCACAGGACCCCAACTGGGAAGCACCAGCCCACCTCAGTGCACAGACACACCACAGGGTACAAGGGTTGTGGCAGAGGAAGTGCTGTCGCCTGGGGAGCTCCTGCTGCCCAAGTTATTTATTTATGCCCAGTAATTTTAAATATTCCTCCTGGACAGAGTGATGCCAAGCAGGAGCTGGCTGCAGAGCCGGCAGAGGGAGCCAGAAGTACAGCATTAATGGGAAAAAAACCTTGAAAACTTGACAAAGACTATACAGAGTTGATGTAAAGCTGGGGAGGTCACACAGAGTGCAGTCTCTAGAGCAGGCGTCCGATCTAATTTTTAATCAACTTGGTTCTCTGTTCTGGTTTTGTTGGGGTCCCTCAGCCACAGCAGCAAATAAAGCAGATGAAGGAAAAAATCAAAAAGAAATTTAAAGAAGTGTTTTTGTCAAATCAACAATGGGTCATTAAGTAAAACGAGGGGTTTTCATTGCGATACTGTGGGATGCTAGACAATCCCAGCAGAAAGAACAGCCCCAACCCAGGGGCAAGGTCTGTGCTGGGTTTTCTTTGGGTTTTCTTTTATAAATCGAGAGCAGGGAGAACATTGAGGGGAAAAAAAGGGAAGAGCAGATTATCCTCCTCCTTCACAAAACCCACACGCCCGGCTCCAAATCAGTAACACAGCTGATGTGTGCACAGCTTCAGGGACAGCCTTATTCCTTCAATACTGGTAGGACACAAGCACAGAGAGTTCAGTACGGGAGTGAAGGCAGTAATTCAGCCTCAAGGGAATGCAGTAATTCACCCTCAGGAAGCACAGATCCAGTGCCCACGGATCAGGGCATTCCTCTGCTGCAAACACACAGCCCCTGAGGGAACACCAGGGCATAAATTGCCCAGAAATACCTGATTTCATGAGCTCTGCCCCTCTGTCGACAAACTCTGCAACATTACTTTTAATTATTACCCCTTTCTAAGCTGCTGGATAAGTATTACAGAACTGCCTTTCAGCCTGGAAGTTTCAAGGCGACTTTGGATTTTGCAGTGAGTGCTGTGGCTGAAGTGGGGTTGTGCAGCCAGCCCCATTAAAGTGCTCCTCCAGGAGCTCTCCTTCCAGGGAAGATGGGAAAGCCATTAGGCTCCCCAGTGCCCTCCCATAAGCTGTTCAAGCACAGGTGCCTCGACACTTGCACCCCATCAACATCTGTCTGAGTGAGAGACAGTCAAAGAAATGATCAAGGAAAATAAGCAAGGCAAATTTCTAAAAAATGGGCAATATTAATTACATGCTGCCAGTTTTCTCCAGCTCCAATCCTGTTATCTGTGGCAGCAAGTCCCCTTACGTCAGTGCCAGCACAGTGTATGTTTCCAGGTAAACAGCAGTTGAACAAAAGCTCTTTAAAAGCCCGTGTTGTGTGTTTGTGTAAGTGCAGAGAACAATAGAGCCCCAATTTCTGATACAGGCTGCTGAATTAAGGCTCTGCACTGCAGCCTGGGCTAAAGCACACAGCCCTCACTGCCTTCCTTCAAAGGAGACCACCTCCAACCTTGCATTTGCATTTCAATTTTGAGGTAAAGATTTTGGGTACTCCAGGCAGAAAGATGTAGATGAAGGGGATGAGCGCAGAGCGTGCTGAGTGAGAACAGAAAAACCAGAGACAGAGGAGGGAGGTGAAGTCTGCACCCCTCTGGTCACAAGAGGACATGGTCACCTGTTGAGCTGTCACAGCTTTGGGAGTGGTTGTTGCACTGGCAGGGCTCACACGTGGTCTCGTTGAACCTGTAGTAGCCCTCACTGCACCGGTCACACTTCAGGCCCGTGACACCAACTTTGCACTGGCACTTCCCAGAGCTGCAGAGGGAAACACAAACAAACAAACAAACAAACAAACAGTGAGATGTGGCTGTGCAGGGAGGCAGCCAAGGTAAAAACCTGCAGGCAGGGTTTGGACTCACTTTCCTCCTTTTCCTCCTTTCTGCTGGAAGCAGGACATGAAACCCAGGAGCAACCATTTCTAAAAAGGGATGGGGAGTTCCAGAAAGGACGAGTGTCTGCCAAGCCAGTTGCCCTGACAGCAAATTCCAGCTGGGCACCAGAAATCATTGCTCATTCTAGAAAGCCTTGGCCCAGAGCCATCCCCTTGCATCAGCCCTAGCAGATGCTCCTACAGCCCCTCTGCAGTCCCTGCTCCAGCCCCGGGTCCTGCAGGACACTGGCACACCCATGGTCACTGCCCCTGAACAATCCCAGAGCCCCCACGTGGATCATCTCCTCCCCTCTGCATCAGTGCCCAGCAGCACCTCCCAGATTTTCGGGTGAGCAGACAATTCCCTGCTCACCACCTGCTCTCCTGGCTCCCCTGGGAGCTGGGCCAGCAGCTCAGGTGTCCTGTTTGGCTCCAGCCAGGCCAGGTGTCAGCCACCTGCACTCCCTCCACTTCTCCTCCATGATCCCGTTATCCCTTCCACACAGTATCTCCATGGAGACTTGGGCAAAGCCCCTCTCTCCAGCTGACTTTACCCAGTAAAGCCTGGGAAAGACAAGAGAGGGTTTTCCCTTCCCCAGCAGAGGTTTCCACTCCAGCTGACCCCGGGCAGGAGCTGTTTACTCGGGCACAGTGTGACTGCAGGGAGGGTGGGGACTGCACGGTGAACACAGAGGGCATTGCTGGTGGCTGCCATGAGCAAACAAATACCAGGAGCTATAAAAAGCAAAGGCTACCCTCATTCCTTTGGCTTCCCGTGCCACTCTCTCCACACAGAGGCTTCCAACCCTTTGCTTTCATAAGAGACTTTAGACACTGGCAGCATTGAGCTCAACTCTCAGAGGAATCACAGGAATGGATAAAATGCTCCTTCCCATCCAGCCCTGGGCCTGGCTCATCCCACCTGCACAGCGGGAACGGCTGAGCCAAGGGACAGAGAGCACCCAGAACCTCAGCACAGCCCCAAGAGCCCCGGGGGTCCTGCAGGAACCCCCAGCCCTGCTGATGCAGGGAACCTGGAGAGCAACCCGAATAAAGAGCATTTGGGCCCCTCCAGGTGATGGATTTCTCTGCAGCCATGGCAGACAAGATCATACCACCCACGGACAGCCCTGCACATGCTGGATCACCCTCTTGGCTCTCCCCTGTGTAACTTCCACCCTGTTCAAACACCTTTGAAATATCTTTTAAAGTCAGCATTTCAGGGCTCACTGTGCCTGCACAAAGCTCATCCATTGTTCCCCTTCTCCTCCCAGGAAAAAGTGAGCAAGGCACAATTTGCTCCTAAAAGCCTCCAGAAAAGTCTGCTGATTAAAACTAATAGATGTTTGATGCACCGTTGATGTGTTGTTTTTAATTAAAATGCAGTAGATTGCAATGTTTTGGGCAAGACATTGCTTCTGTTAGAAATTAGCATAATTCAGTATTTCTGTTGTTTGTTTGTTTGCCAAAGGAAGAGGAACTACTCACCAAAATACAGACCTCAGCCCAAGGGGCTACCAATTAAATAGTTGCAGAATCTGAAACCTCAGGCATATTTAATGGCCTGATTACAAGAAGAAGAAAGAAATATGATGTTTCCTTGCCTTCCAGGCCATTATCTGGAAGTGCAGTGGGCAGATGCAGAATTCAAAGGGATGCTGGTAAGCAGCTCAGTATGTTTGACTTTTAAAGAGCTTTTCACAAGACCCAACATTAATCCAAACGTTGTCACAGTGTTTAAAATAAGCGCAAACAAAAAGCAGCTTGTTATTATTTGCTCCTGACTGCTACTGCTATTCCTGTAAGAGGGCAGGGACAGGCAGGGAAAAGCATCTGCTGTGGGGAGGAAAATCTGATATTTAGCCTGAAAACACATCTTTTGGGGATGCACCACATGAGCAGGGTTTTGCAGGGCCAGGCATTTGAGCTGCATCATCTTCACCCTCCCTGGCTTCCTCCTGGAGTTTGGGAGCTCTGACTGCCTCCTGTCCCTGATCCAGCCTTTTTCTCAATGACACCCTCCTCTTCCACCCTGCTCCCACTTCATTTCTTTCAAGGTTTATTTCCCCAATGACCCTGCTTGAGCTCAATGCAGCATTTTGGGGCATTTGATTTTACTCGTTAGCTTAGAAATAACAGGAAAGAAAGCTTAAAAAAAAAAAAAAAGAAGAAAAAAAAAGACTGTTTTGGAAAGTTTGGTTTGAATGCCTCTTGAGCAGACCTTTTCTCAACATGTTACACATGGCACAGAGCCAAGTCCTGCATGTGCAAGAATTAAATCACTCAGCAAATATAAAGCTTTGCCTGTGGTCATTGCTTCCACAGAATAAAGCCCCCTTACAACACTCCTTTTTATAGCTCCAGCCCAGCAAAGTCTGTCAGACACTTTTTAAAGCAAAGGTCAATGATATAAATGCATTGAAACTACGAAAAAAAAAAATCCTGTTAACAGACCAATTGTGCCCATAAAAATCCAGAAATCTGAAAGAAAAGACCCACAGTTTAATACTTGCACAGTGAGAACTGAACTAGATTTTGAGTATCAGCCAGGAATTTCTTTTCTGGGGGGAAGTGGGGGGAACAAGGGGGAAGGGAAGAGGGAAACGTTTTGATGCAGTGACATCAGTAGCTCAACTCCATTTCAGATGATGATTAACCCCTCAAAAGCCAGCCAATATTTAGCTCTTACAAAGAATTGACAGAAATATGTGTTGGGATAAAACCAGACTTCCAGTAACCAAAGTCTCCTGCCAGCATTGGTTTCTACCAGATTTTTATGAATATACTCACTCTGGAGACCATGTAGGCAGTGTGCATCACCATCACATCATCCATCAGCTTTACAGATGTTTCCTGCTGATTAAAACCCCCACCAGCACACGAGACATGGGCAGAAGGAGCAGGCAGTGATTGCTGGTCAGGGCACAGCCACATCCAAGGCTTGGATCCAGCATGGAATGATCTGACCCTCTGGGGGCGAGGGCCACACGCCAGGTTTGGGATGTTCACCCCATCACCCTCGCCAGGTTTGGGATGTTCACCCCATCACCTTCACCAGGTTTGGGATGCTCACCCCATCACCCTCGCCAGGTTTGGGATGTTCACCCCATCACCCTCGCCAGGTTTGGGATGTTCACCCCATCACCCTCATCCCTCAGGCTCCCTGTTCTGCCTCGGAGCAGCTCGATACCTGCAGGGAGACAGCCTGGGGCTGGGCCAGGTCACTGCCACCCCAGGCAGCAGCATTCCCACAGACACGGGGCAGGGCGGTGTAAATATAAGCAAATGTTGGGTCAGGGGACAGCCAACACCCCAAAATATGTCTCAGGCAATGCCCTCACCTTGCACCGCTCAGCACACACTGCACAGGAACTCGAGGCCTCATCACAAGGGGAAAAAAGCACTAAAGTATCTGTGATCTGAGACAGACCACAATGTGCAGTCACATCTGCAAGGGGTCCCCACTCCTCCTCCACAGAAACATCCTGATTTTAACAGGGACACGACAGGCACAAGATGGATGGGAGGATGAAGGACCATGGCCGTAGGGGCTGTTGGGAGACAAGCTGTGCACTGTTAATGGTGTAACAGAAAACCTTCAGCAAGCTCCAATCATTTATTCTCTTCCTTTTCTTTCTTTTCCCCCAAGGAGGAGGGAAGGGAGAAATTAATTTTGAATATATTCCCAGACACCAGCAAAACCTGGACACCTCAGTCAGAGCCCAGAGACTGCCTGGCCATGTCAGACCCAGCCAAAACAGCACAGCACTAAGCTCTTGTGCCTTTATTTTTAAAACATATGATACTGGTAAGATTTTGGGGCAGAGTCAGAGCAGGAGGGAGCTTCCATGGGTCTCAAACCAGGGCTTGCTCTGAGGGTGAGCAGCTCAGAACCTACCCCAGCTTGGAGGAAGAGTTTTGTCCAATATATTTATCATCTTCACCTTGAAGCACAGAGCACACATCCATACCCTGCACAGCTCAGCATCGCCCAGGACCAGCCCCAGGAGAGCTGGGGAGGGGCCACACTGCCCTGGGAAAGATGAAAGTCAGGGCTACACCTTCCCTGGACATCTCCAGGTAGCATCTCCAGCTTCACCTGTGCCCCATCCCTTTCCCTTGGAAAGCCCCAGTGACAGGAATGCCCATCACTCATCCCAGCAGGGCCCAGAGGTGTCCCTGGATCAGACACAATTAACAGCAGCTCCATATGAATGAGGGAAATCGCATTGAACTACAGCAGCTGTAAAACAACCCCCATGAAAAGGCTTTGTCACACTTTGATGGGATAAGACAAAAGGATTCTGCACAAGATTAGGAGGATTCGGAAGAGATGTCTCTAAAAATGGTGCGTTCCTCCAGCAAGCTGGGCTCCTTTACTGCTGATTTTCTGTGATGTCTAACAGCAGCCAGGGGATAAATATCTCTTACACCTTCATGGGCAACGTGGAAAAGTTAACATTTGAAAGTTATATGCTCCAAGACACTGGTGGAAAACCAACGCTGTTAACACTCAGAATCACAGAATCATTTAGGTGGAAAAGGCCTCCAAGATCATTGAGTGCAACCTTTGACTGATCATGACCAGAGCCCTGAGTGCCATGTCCAGTTTATTGAGCACCACCAGGGATGGGGACTCCAGCACCACCCTGGGCAGCCCCTTCCAATGCTTCACAACCCTTTCCATGAAAAAATTCTTCCTGATGTCCAACCTGACCTCCCCTGGCACAGCTTGAGACCACGCCCTCTCATCCTGACAAAGCCAAGAACCCTCACAGCCCATGTGCTGACTTTAGGTCGGTTATTGGAATATCAGCACGTGGGGAAGGGGTCAGCAGGACAAAGCCCCACATTGGGTTTCTCCTCCCCACTCCCTCGGCTCAACCCAGAGCCGCTGGTGGCCGAGGTGGCTCCGTGGGAGGGTCAGTGGGGCCAGGGCTGAGCCCTGCGCCGGCCGCCCGCTCTGAGCCCCTTTGTGGAGGGCACAAGAAGCGGAGCTTTATGGGGCCAACACTGGCCCATTGTGCGCCACATTCCTCGCTCCGTGCCGGGGGACGGCAGCTGTTTGTAGGGCAGCCCTCCACAGAGCGGGGACACTTCACAGCTCTGAAAGGCCACTCTGTAAATGTCAAAGGGCCACCTTGTCTGGCCACCGCCGCCTCCATGGGCCCGGCTCCCCCGCCAGGGAAAGCCGGGAATCTCCAGCCAGGGCTGTGGAAAGCCGGGATTCTCCAGCCAGGGCCGTGGATAGCCGGGAATCTCCAGCCAGGGCTGTGGAAAGCCGGGAATCTCCAGCCAGGGCTGCGGAAAGCCAGGAATCTCCAACCAGAGCCGTGGAAAGCCGGGAATCTCCAGCCAGGGCTGTCTCCTCCAGGTGCCTTCAAAGGCAGGGGAGGGAGGAAGCAACGGAAAGGCCACATTGACCCTGGAGAGTGAGGTTGGATGGGGTCCTCGACAGTTCCATGAGCAAAAGCCTCACCCACTGCAGTCTCAGCCTCAGCTGGTGGGTCCTGGTTTCCCAGAACAACCCCTAGAGATCATGGCAGTGCAGGGATGGGACAGGGAACCTCAGTGCAGAGAAGGACACATCAATGGGGATGGCAGGGAGATGGGGCTGGCCCCCACTGGACACATCAGTTTTGCCCAAAGTCGTCCCTCCATCCCTCAGATCTCTGATGGTGCCTCTGTTCAGGCAGCAGGAGACTCAGGGTACAAGCAGTGCCTGAAGTCAGGCTGGGCACCCCCACAAACCAGAATTTAGCCACGAAAGCTTAAACAGTTGAGCCAATATTTCTTTTAAGGGCAGTCAGTGTTTGCCAGAGCAGCAAAGTTTGCAACAGACAACACAGGAATGGCAAAGCCTGCTGGAAAATTCACAAAATAACAGGATTTCTGAGAAGCCACAATTACCATAGGGGAGATGATAACAATCCACCTTTCCCTGCTGCTGTGTCCAGTCACTCCTTCATTTCCCATTCCTCTCTGCAACTGAATAAGAATGGGCTCAGGTACCATATTTACCTGGGGGTAGAGACGAGGAGAGCTAATCGGATGTAAAGGATGAAAGAGGCTGGAATAGGGGAGAGATTTAGATAATTAAAGCGTGCAGAAAAATAGGCTTTAACAGGGTATTCTTCTGCTTTTCTGACGTCCACATGTAATAATTTCCGCTACAAAACAAGATCTGTTCTCTGCAGAGTGATGCTGACAAGGCATTACTGGGAGATAATGAGCCACCGGTTTTGCTCAGCCAATCTATAAAAGGGAGAGCAGCCTTTTTAAAGGGGAAAAAAGGGGTTTGTCTGGTTTTGGGGGGTTTTTAAAGCACAAGTCCTTGAGGATTTCAGCTCCCAAGGTCACATCTCCAAAGCGGAGCAGCACCTGATGTGGTTTTACTGGACTACTAAAATACAGCAGAAGGGAAAGACAGATCCTACGCAAAGAAGAGATTTCAGAAGTGTGATGACACCCTGCAGACAGAAAATGAAGATTTTATCTATGCAAAATGAGAACTCCATCACTTCCCCTAAATAACCCCCAGGCTTGGGATGGGCAGCAGCCCTGCAGGCTGGTGAAGCTCCACAAAAACCTTGAATTTCAATGGATCTGTGTTTCCTGACCACTACAAAAAACCCCACCAAATTCTGCCACGCATGAGGCTCAAGGTGTGTCCAGACTGTGACTCCCATGGTCTCTTTGCATCTTTCCACATCCCACCAGCTCCACAATCCCAGTGTGTGGCTCTCCCTGCCCAGCGTCCTGAGCTCCCTCAGAACCCCCAGCTCTTATTCAAAGGCCTCAACAAAGCACTTTGTCCAGCACTGCTGACCTTCCCCTCACCAGCCCAAACCCCCAGGAGCTGGGGTCAGGAGATCAGCCCTCCACACAGAACCCCTCCACAAAGGCAGCACCCAGGGATGGCCACTGCAGCATCCCTGCTCCAGGGGACAGCCCTGTACAGATGCTCCCAGGGACACTCTGCTTCATTCCTTTCATATGAGCACAAAGCCTGAGGTCCCCTAGAGGGGGCAAAGCATCTCTGAATTAACACTTGGGCATTTATATGCGTGCATTATCACTTTTCCCCCTTTTTTTAGAATGGAAATGAGCAACAGGAGCTCTCTCTCACATGACTGATGCCAAGCCTGCAGCACTGGCCATGCAGGAATCAGGATCCCAGGGCTGTCTCTGCAGTAAGGAAAGGATGCTGGATCAGCAAAGGAGCAGAGCACTGCACACTTGGGCACGGGGTTTCAGCCCAGAGCAACCAAAGGAGACCAGACATCACCTCCAAGCTGTCTTGGAGCCTCTGTTTTCCATCGCCCTTCTATTTGTGGGGAAACTGAGGCACGGGCAGAGGGAGCAACTTAAATCGATCCACAGACCCCAGTTTAACAAGCATCTGTTTGCATTAGGGACAATGGAAGCATATATGTATGTTTACTTTAGAGTTTTTTAAGGGAATTGGAAAAACCTAACCCTGAACAGTTTGGATGACTAACCCTGGTTTAGGTAAACCATGTGGTAAAGCTGTGTCAGGAGAGGTTTAGGCTGGATATCAGGAAAAGGTTCCTCCCCCAGAGGATGTTGAGCACTGGGCTCCCAGGGAATGGGCACAGCTCCGAGGCTGCCAGAGCTCCAGGAGCATTGGGACAATGCTCAGGCACAGGGTGGGATTGTTGAGGTGTCAGTGCAGGGCCAGGGGTTGGACTGGATGATCCTAGTGGGTCCCTTCCATCTCAGAATATTCTGTGATCCTTAAAATTCCTCAGCAGCCACAGCTCCCCTCTTGCTCACTGACACAGGTACAGGTGCGTCACTTTTCTTCCCTAGAACCAGGACAAGTTAAAAATACAAAACCTCCCAGGAAAACAGAGAATTGAGGGCTGACCCTTTGTGCCAGGCAGCAGTGCCTCATAGCAGCATCTCTGCTTCACAGCTCCACTCCCTCATTCACATCCCAAACCCACAGCAGCACCCACACAGACAGCTGCTCGTGGGCTAAACCTGCTGCCTCCACAGCAGCAGGAAAGGAAAAGCCACAGAGGCCCAGTGCTGGGCTGGGAAAAGTTGGGATAAACACCTCATAGGAGGTAAACCAGGGTCAGCCCTCCTGCAGATGAGCTGGGTCACGCTGGGCTGCCCTGGGCCAGCGTCTGCAGTCCCACGTGGGGATGGGCAGTGCTGCCAGCAAGGTAAAAATAAACAAACCGAAAACTGCAGAGTCATCTGCTGTCTCCTGCTCCCCAGGAGGGGGATGCTGCCTCATCCAGGCTGGCCTCATCCTGCCTGCAGTCCTGCTCCTTCAAATCCCTCAGCCAGAGGAGAGGTTTACAAGGAGAATTATCTCAGTGTGGGTATAAAGAGCTGCATCTGGACAGCTCTTCATGCCAGGGCATGAGGGCTGTAGAACTAAAGGCTTCCTCAAACCAAAGCTCTTTCCCCTCACCCTGTTCAGCCCAGGGCTGCTGTACTGGCTCACCTCGCCACGACTCAGCTGGGGACAAGGGTGGCACTTTGGGCAAAGCTGCACAGGGTGCAGAGGGCCAGAAACACAGCAAGGAACCCCCAGTGCTGCCCTGGCTGGTGGGACTGGAGACCACCGACCCCAGCCCACCCCTGCTGTGATCACTGCCTTGGCTCCCTGCCCAGCCTTAGGGAGCAAGAGATGAGAGTTCAGGCACAGGACTCTGCTCACATGAAGANTCACTGCCTTGGCTCCCTGCCCAGCCTTAGGGAGCAAGAGATGAGAGTTCAGGCACAGGACTCTGCTCACATGAAGAAAAAAAGGAAAAACAGGGATGGAAGGCTTGGAGATACGGGCTGGCCAGTCTGGGCATGGTGACCTTCTCCAGCAGCCCTGATCACCTTCACTCCTCCAGCAGGCTGGGAGGTCCTGGTTTCCTCAGAGGACACACAGACAGCACAGTCTTCAACTTGAGGGGCCCAAAAGATGGAGAGAGATGCAGCTGGTGGGGGCAGCTCTTGGCTGGGGCTACATCACCATGGGCTGAGGTCACATCACCATGGGCTGAAGCCACCACCAGGCACCCTCCCCACGCTGTCACTGTCCCCAGAGCTCTGCAGCAGGAGCACAGCTCAGCCCGTGCACCCACATGAGTCACCACCCTCATTCTCCATACTCTGACCTTGACCATGGCCCTTGAAACTTCAGCTTCTTTCTCCACCCTTCCTCTATGGACTATGAACACTTCCAGGCCACAGCTATCTTTAGCAAGCATCTGCACAGCATCCAACCCAGCAAAATGTGGTTTCATCTGAGGTTTCTAGGCGTTAACCGCAGCAGGGACAATTCATTCCCCCTTTCCCAGCTGTGTCAGCCCTCTCTGAGCAGCCCAGGATTCCATCCAGCCCCACAGCAAGATCCAGCTTGAGCCACACACAGCTTTTCATCTGACAAAAAACCCACCCAAACCAGAGCACAGAAATCCTCTGCCATCCCACAGGGGGGATCTGTGTGGATCCTCCCAGATAATCAAATTTAAACCACCACCAAAACAGACCTTTGATTAGCAGCCATGGAGCCCATTCATAGCGACAGCATGTCAGGTCAATGTTCACTCCCAAAATCAACTCTGTGCCTCGGGAAAGGGATTTTTTTTATTTTTATTTGATGGTCTGCATTTGAGGTCTAGTTAACAAACAGGGGACTTGGGTTGCCATCTGGCCAGCCCGAGAGCGTGCCGAGAAATAATACTAATAATCATCATACGGTGGTGCTTTAAAAGGCACTTTTACAAAAGCTTGGGTGAGCTGGCTGAAACCTAAGAGGCATCTTTGTGTGCCCTGAGGGCTCGGCCTTCGGGCACTCTGCCCCTCCAATCAGCCGCCCTTGAAAAGGGTCAGAGTCCAAAATCTCTGCTGCTGTTTCACCCGGAGCCCCATCGGAACAGCCACGGCTTTCCTCTGAAGCCTCACACAGAAATTCACTTGTGCAAGGCGAGCTGGGCTGGTGCTTTATTAAATAAATAAATAGTACAGCTTACAGGATTTTCCATGTCAACAAAACAGTAGCTGGTTGCTGGTATTGGGCAATGCCTGCGTGCCTCATCCTGATCAGGGATTGCCCGAGGGACACCGCTGCTCCCCCAGGGATTTGACAGCAGCCACCCAGGGCTGCCAGCACCAGAGCCAAAAATCCCATTCCTGGATCCACACACGCATTGCCCTGCAATGCACAAGAGCCTTTCCCACCCACCAGGACAGACCCCACTGCAGGGATGCACCACCTCCCTGGTGCCTGCCCTCAGCCATCCCCGCTGCAGACAGGCAGGAGCTGTGCCCAGCCTTGTGCCCACTCTAACACAACAGAAACCAGGGGAACATCTGCCCTGCTGGGCTTTGTGTCCCACCCCATTTCCCCACACACATCACTACGCACCAGGCTGCCCATCTCGCAGCCACTCCGACGCCCCCAGCCCTACAACACAGACAACTGACCTAATTTTCCTCTTTTTAAACACCCAGAGGTCATCTCCGTCTGCAGCAAGCCCCTCTGAGCCGGGAAGAGAAACAGAGTGATCTCTGTTAGCAACATCCCCCCTCCCCAAATCTCCCTCCACATCTTGCCCTGTGCTGTCTCTTCTAAATGGCTGAGAATGAGCAACCCCCACGTCCCTCAAGGCTGTGAAATGGTGCTGAGGAAAGGCTGGGGAGGTCCCTGCTGTTTCTGACTCCACGCACGCTGGGGTGCGGCGCGATGTCTCCAACTCCACCTCATTCTCCTTCACGACTCAGAGCATCTCCCATGAAGTTCCCAAGGGCGTTCCTTGGCTCGCCCCGTGCAGTGAGACATGGGGAGACACCACACATGTCCATGCTTCACCCACTGCCCAGTGACTCAGAGCTGGGACAAGAATGCTCCCTCCCAGTTAACCCAGTTGCTCCAGCAGCACTTTCCCTCCTCTCCCAGCTCCCAAAGGTAAGATTTTCCCTATCTGCCTTTCTGCCCAATGTGCCTTTCCAGTAGATCTGACCAAACTCACACTTTCAATTCTGCGGCAAACCTGATGCTTCCAGGCACATCTTCCCATGCCTGAAACAGCCACTAAAAAAAAAAAAAAATGCGGAAAACTCCATACTTTCCAACCCCAAGAATCACCTCTTTTAGTAGGAAGGTCACTCTCCTCAACTGGAGCGTTACTTTTTAGTTTTGAATTGTCAGAGCTTATGCAAGCAGAAAAATGCAGCATTGAAACAAAACCGAAGGACATCAACAGAGGGTTTGGGCGTTTGGGAAAAGATAATGCATAAAATAATTACAGGCAGCATGTCCCTGCAGAGCATTTTGACTCTGACTCAGCCCCGGCCCTGGCAGGGAACTGCAGGTGTTCAGCATACACTGAGCCCAGAGCAAACCCTAGAAGACAATAAGGCAGCAGGAGCCTGGGAAGGCTGGAAGTTGCTCCAGGGTGGTTGTTGAGGTCTCCTCCAAGGAGAGACCTTGAAACTTGCTGTGCCCATGAGCACAAGCTGGGGACCCAATGGGTCAGGCTGCTGCTCTGTCTGATCTTACAGGAACAGAGATCCCCTCAGCTCAGCCCCAGATCTCTGATGGCTGACGAATCACCGCCTGGAAAATAATTGCGTGCCAGCTTTTACAAGGCAAGATGTGAGGGTGGGTGAGGTGAAATGAAGAGGAACACATTCATTATACAAGAGCTCCAAGCATCAGCTCTGGTGACTGGAAACACCAGGCAAGGCAGGAGCCGACTCCGCTCTCGGGCCGCTGCTTCCACCCCGATGCTCGGCAAGGGCAGAACACAAAGCTTTGCCCACCTCTGGCATAAAAACTATCCCTTTGGAAAATAAACCTCTCCAAAGCCCCCGTGCTCCACCCCAGCCTCCGCTCCCCTCCCAGCTCAGGCGTGAAGGCAGCCCTGCCTGACAGGGACTAACAGATGTGCAAGGCATTAGCAGAGGTTCTGCTTCCGCGCTACTCAGAAACACAAGTCAACCCCCTTGAGGGCTGCCAGGGCTTTTGCCACAGCCACGGATATTTTTATAATCCAGCTCTTGAAAGAGGAAGAATAATCTTCATGAATTTTTATAAGACCAGCTTCCTTCCTGCTTATTTCTTTCTTTTAAACACCACCACCAGATGACAAGACCCGCTCTTGCCCAAAACCCACAACACACCAAATCCCGACGCCGTGCGCGCGGAACCCCGGGACGCCCAGCATTACTCACTGGTCACACTGGTCACTGGTGGTTCCAGCGGGGCTGCAGGCACAGGGCTGGCAGTGCTGGCTGCCCTGCTCGGGGAAGAAGCCGTGGGCACAGCTGTGGCAGCCTGGCCCCGCGTAGCCGGGCAGGCAGCGGCACTGCCCCGTGGTGCGGTTGCATTCGGCACTGCCCACCGAGCTGCAGTTGCACAGGTCTCCTGCAAGGGAAAGAGAAACAGGATCTTAGAACCACACACTGGTTTGGGTTGCAGGGGGCCTCGTTCCAACTCCCTTGTCATGGGCAGGACTAGAGCAGGTGGCTCCAAGCTGGCCTTGGACACTTCCAGGGATGCGGCAGCCACAGCTTCTCTGGGCACCCTGTGCCAGGGCCTCACCACTCCCTTTGTGTACCCCTGTAAGGATGATTTTTGCTTTAAAATGTTGAGATGATGAAATAAAAAACATTGGGAGCACCTCGGGGTTTGAAACCCCACAGTTCACGCTTGAAATCTCTCTCCAAAGAAGAGCTACTATAGACTGTGACTACCTAAAATACATACACAGTGTCTCTGGATATACACACAAATATCCACCTTCATGACTGTCTGACTCTGGGAGCTGACAAGCACTAGCTGTGTAATATCAGGATAAAATCAGCAACAGGTGGCAAAATCATTAATTATAAGATCCTCCATTCCACACCACTGGAACACCCCTGATTTACCACAGAACATACATTGGCACAACAAACTGGCAGCAGCATCTCCCACTCCCGAAAAAGGGATACAGAAACCCCTAAAATCTGCCCTCAGGGGAGCACCAAGTACATGAGAATGAGTTTAAAAGCTGTGGTCGAGCTGGAGGCAGGACAGAGACCTTCACCACCTAGAACAGGTCACCTTCAGCCCTCTGGTGAGCAGGGATGGCTTTGGGGACACTCTGTGTTTACAGAGGTGCTGGAAAGCACGCACTGAGCAGCTGGTTTTTTAAGAGAGAAGCAAATCTTTTGATCAAGTGATGAATTCCCAGTTCCCCTGCATGTTATTTCTCAGAATACTTTAAAGCCCCAAACGCACTGAAGAGAACAACTTCTCCCCAGCAATTTGTTTCTGCCAAGAGCTTTATCTCCGTTCTTTCTTTGCAAAATATTTAGTGCCTTAATAATTTAAAGTCTTTTTCTGCCAAGACTGAATTATAAACAAGGATTATTTGCAGAAATAGTGCATAATGCATCGGGGGCTTTACACGACTGCTGGTATTTGTTATTCCCTGAGAAGAGCCAGTATCCAGGGCACTTCATGGAAAGGAGAAAGGCCAGGTCCCCATCCCAAGAAAACTTGACTTCAAGATCTTTTCCTGGTCATCCATGTTCTTCTAACACACAAAGAAATGTTGAGTTATTTGGTTTCATTACTCCATCATAGGATCCCCATAGAAGCCATGTTGTCCCTATACACCTGTGAAACTGCACCTCAATTTTCTTCAATCCAAACTATCAAATAGGACAAACACCTCAAGATCTGCAATTATCCACTTCAGCAGCCACTTCACATAACGAACTAAATTCCCAGCTCAATTATCCAAGCAGAACCGTATCGATTTGGGCACTTGGGCTTCTCCCTGCCAACAGAAGCCAAGAAAACTTGTTGAGCAAAAAGCACTTTGGAGTTTGTCAAACATGCATCAAAACAAATTTCCCTTTCAGAGCTCATTACACGCAGTGCCATTAGACCTGCCAGAGTTGATTAAGGAAAGAAAACGAGCATCGTGTCTGTTCTAACGGCATGGGAGGCACTGACAGGGCAGGTCCCACACAGGGGGATGAGCTGCTCCATGTGGAGACCCCCCTTGTGCTCCAGGAGCACCATGAGACCATCCTGACACTCCAGAGGGACAGCTGGGTGAAGAGGGCAGGAGTGGGGCAGGGCTTGAGGATGGTCCCCATTGGCATGATGGAACCCTGCCCCACACACTCCAGCAGGATGCCAGCACTTTGAATGGAAATCTGACTTTGTAGCACCCATTGCTTCCCAACCAATGCTCCAGCCCATCAAAATTGCCCCAACTGAGGCTGGGCTCTGCCTCAGCAGCCAAAATGAACAGCAACACAGACACCACTGCAACAATGGCTCCTCGGGAGAGCCAGAAATGCTGCAATAATCCAAAATAACACTGGCAAAAGCACTTTTTCTTCAGGGGCTGGTGGAGCACCGGCTCCAGCAGTGCTGGAAGAGGCTGGTTCTGCTGGTGATGGGGGCAGGAGCTGAGCCCGTCTGCTGCAAAATCACCCTGAGCGCACGGTAAGGCACAGCAGGGCACATCCAGAAGTTGTCTCCCAAAAGGGTCGATTCCCCACAGAACCTGCCTCCCCCCAACCATCCCAGAGATCTTTGGGGAGGGATGGTGGTCCCTATCAGGGGATCAGTGTCACACATGGCCCTATGCACGCACCCAGCCTGACTCACACACAGGTGCAGCCCCAAAATGCCCTGGAACCCTGTGGGTGGGGCAGTGGAGGACACCCAGACAGCAGCACTGAAATCCAAAATCCACCGTCTGGTGCAGCATCAAGGTCAAGAGCTGACACAAGGATGTCGCAGCCTATGACAACCCGAGGCCCAATTTAAAGGACGCTTTTTGTCCCCACGGCAGCCGGGTTCCAGAAGGCACGAACGGTCCTGGCCAGAACGGGAACGCGATAACGAACATCTGCCCCTGGCTCCGGGAACACAGCAAAGACGATGAGCACTACAGAAGAAAAGGAGGGAACATTGTGCTGGCTCCTGGCCAAAGCCTGGGTTTTTGGAGCCTTTCTTCAGTTTTCTCAAGCCAATGTTTTGCTTTTGAAGATAACCTTCAAAACCACCTCACTGAGAGCTTTTGTGAAGACAAAGGAAAGAACAGGGTGGATGAACCCTGAAGCTGTCCCACTGCAGACTGCTCAGTCATGGTTGGAGCCTTGTGTTGAGGTTGGGATAACACCATCAGCAAGGGGAGCCAAGGGCAAAGACCTCTGAGGATGGGGCACTGGTCCAAGCTCTGACTCTCCCCAGTTTTCTATCCTGACTCACCCTTGCTCTGCCTCACTTTCCCCATCTCAGGGTGTTCCCCTGCCCCCCAGGGCCTCCAAGCCCTGCCAGTCACTGCCTGTTCCCCATTGCTAAACCATCCAGGTTCCCCTTCCTTCCCCACAAAGCACATGGGGATCACAGATAAAACCCCACCTTTGCTCATCAAGGCTTTAATTAATTAACAGCCTGATGATGTTTTGAAGTCCCAGAACAGAGGCACCATAAAAATATGTGTCACTGCCATGTTACCCCTCAAACAAAACACCCAAACACCTCTCCCTTCAGGAACAACATTTCATCTTCACTGTTCTTTGCTTAAAGGAAGGTGGAGTGAAAGGAAAGGTTCCCAGTTTGGTACAGCAAGGGGCACACTGCTGTGTGGAGACAGATTTAATATCCAATTTCAGTTGGCCCCAACCCCAAAGTGATTAATTTTTACTATGCAAAAGCCATAGGTTACCAATAAACTGGAGAATAGCTATTTCTATGTTTTATTGGTTTGGATCCACATCATGGCTGTAAATAGCACTAATACCACCAAGAACCTCCGGGTCTGAGGGTGCCCTGTGGCCCCTCAGTGTGGCCACCTTGAGCTCAGTGCCAGCCCCCCAGCCCACCCCAAATCCCATCCCAATGTAAACTCCAACTCTGCAAATCCCAGCAATATCCCAGCCTGTGCCAGGTCTATCAAGATCCTGCATCCCTTCATCTCCCATCCTCTCCTAGTTCTTAAACAGGGCTTGTTCTGATGTAAAAATCCTTCCTCAAATTATTTTTTTCACATCCTTTCAGCTTTGCGGTGTTTTAAGTCTTCACACATATTATAAGTGTGATTCCTTCTCCCTTCCAAGCCACTTAATGAATGAATAATTCAAAAAGCAGGTGAAATATTTACAAAGGGCTAAAGAAGCCAACACTGCGAAAGGCACGAAGGTCTCTGTGAAACCACATTAACTGGGGACATCCTGAAGCAATGCAAATCCTCAATGAACTCACCTATTCCCTGGGAGCCAGTGTGGAAAACCCAAGATGCACATTTTTGGTTATAAGAACATGCAGCTGTAAGAGCAAGCTGTGAAGGCCCACGGATGCTATTTATTGTCCTGCTGCAAAAGCATCCCCAAGGAGACAGACATTTTCTGTTCTCTGGACTAGATGAAGAGAAAAAAAAACAAAACATTTCTAACCTGGAGGTACTGTTGGGTTTTTGGGAGCCAGAGCTGCAGCCCCAGTGTGGCACCTGCAGCTCTGAAGTCGACAGCCCAGTAAGAACCTCAACTCCCAAATATTCCCCAGATATCCCACTGGATTTAAACCACTGCACACAACAGCATCCCATCCCTAGAAAGGCTTTGTTTCCATATTAATTTAGCAGTTTTCCCCCCTCTCCATATTTCTATTCCCAAATTCAAGCCCTACCTTCTCTCCCATTTCCCCTTCTCAATCCCTCTCCAGGCACCATTCCTGACAAGACAGGAATAAAGGGATCAGGCAGCCGGTTTAAAAATCTATCCAAGGTAATTTCCTTTCCCCTCGTAATTAAATTGTAGAACTCATTGTCAGGGGATGTTCTGGCCGCCAGAAATACCTATGGCTTCAAAGGAGGACTGGAAAACCTCACAGAGGACAGGTCCACCAGTGGCTGTTAAACACAGGGATCTGGAGGAAGCATCCTAATGGGAAAAACCCTGAAATGCTGTCTAGAAAATGTCAGGATTGTGCCCTGCCCTCTTGGCATCTTCTTCTGGCCTTTCTTGGAGGGGTCAAGCTTTGCTCTGAGCCAGCCTGGCAGCTCTGATTTTCTCGTTTCCACGGCTAAGGGATGGTGGCAGCTCCAGTTCTTCCCCCAAACACACAAATCCCCCTTAAAGAGTTAGACACTGCTCTTTCCACTGGGATTTTTTTCCTTACTACAGCCAAAGGCACAGCTGTGCTGCACCACTGCTCTTTCTTTCCCCCTTGCATCTCAACAGGCTCCTTCCCTTACCCCAGAGAAGACATTTCATCCCCTCAGCACAATCCACTGACGTGCCAAATCTCCCCCAGCAATGGGATGAGGGTCAGGACAATGCTGCTCCAGCACGGGATAAGCAGAGTATCCATGAGCCAGCTGTTCAAAGGGGAGGTCCCATCCTACCCAGCCCTTGTAAAACCATTTCCTGAGCTCCAGCCTGTCCCTTCCACATCTCTGATGCACCATCTCAGCGTGGTCCAGTCTAGCCCTGGACTGGTATTTGGGTTCAACTGCATCACTCGGGTACAACCACACTGTGAGTGCAGGAGTTGTTACCCCAGTGCAAGGATGCTTTGGCCTCCAACCTTCCCCCACGGCTGCAGCAGCTCTGAGAGGGCACAGCCTGGCTGAGCTCTCTGCCAGGGAGCTGAGGAACATCTGCTGTGGGCTAAGAGCTCCTGCAAGAACAGGCCAGAGAGGAGCTGATGCACAGTAACTTCCCAAAGAGAGGAGCTCTGCCAAGTGCCAGGACTCATTCCCATCCAGACAGCACTCAGCACAAAATAATACTCAACTCTTGCGTCATGAAGGTGCTTTAAAGTGCTCAGACCTGTAATTTACTCTCACTTGAGGCTACAATGCAAAGCCAAAGTGGTAGGAAGAAGATCTCTGCCTACCTAAAAAAAAATTTTTATACATATAGGAGTGTCTTCTGTTATTTTGCATTCACTTTATTACTGAGTGTGCCAGATTCTGGGCAATTACATCCTCCATCAAGCTCCAG
The DNA here is from genome assembly GCA_013400915.1 of Pardalotus punctatus. Lineage (NCBI taxonomy): Eukaryota > Metazoa > Chordata > Aves > Passeriformes > Pardalotidae > Pardalotus > Pardalotus punctatus. The sequence goes on along the minus strand of VZTX01010402.1, from coordinate 16,874 downwards.
GCTCTGCAGAGTCAGGTGTGCTGGCAGTGAGGGAACATCGTTCACATGAATGCTGTTGTGTTACAGAGTCACTTGTGTTCTTCCATAAAAGGCTTTTATGGGTCAACAAGGGGGGAAAGACAAGAATTTCTCAATGCTTATACATCACTTGTAATGTCATTAAAAGATTAAACACATCTGTTGAGGAAAATTATATCAGATTAAATCTCTCACTTATCACTTGGAAAGAAGTACAAAGCCAAGGTCCCAACTGTTGGGGTCACCAGCAGCTGCACAAGCACTTTTCATCAGCCTGAAGCAGACAGCTTTGGGGCTTCAGCCAAACCCCAGCTCAGCCTCAACTGTGTCAGCCCCCTGCCTTCCCAAAGGGATGGAGCATCGCTCCCCAGCACAGCTCACAGCCCTCCTGCCCCACCAGCCCGGAGCAAACTCAGGACCCTCCCCAAAGGCACAGGCTGCTCACTCCCTGCACTGGTTATTTATTCCTATTCCTTCCCTGCACCTGCAATGCAACTTGCAGGCATTTGGTTTCTGAGGAGTTCCTGAAAGCTCCTCCACACAGAGCAATTTTGTTGCTTTTTCTTCCTTTTTGATGTTAAACAACTCAGCAACCTGTGCACAGAGCTTTGAACCCCCTCATTCCCCAGTAAACCTGCATCAAAAGTCAGACTCACAGGTGTAAAGCTGTCTTGGGAGACTAAGGGATAAAGCCCTGTAAACATCAGGGAAAAAAAAGAAGAAGAAAAACATGGATTCTCATTAACTTTGTATTCCTCCTGCACTGGGAGATCCCCAGCTCACAGCTCTGCTGGAGCACAACACCTGAAGAGCTCCCTTGGATGGGACAAGGAGATGTCAGGAGAAGCAGGAGGGGTCCTGGAGTCATTAAGATCCAGGTTATAAGGCAGAAAAGCTGTACAGGAGGGATTACACAGCTGCAGCCGAGGAATTATTCATTCCTATATAACAATAAATTTCCATAGGCAGACAAACCCTCCGGGTCTCTTACGAAGCAGACTGTGCACAAAGAGGAATGTGACCCTAAAATGTTTATGATACAAGAAGCTACAGTAACTTCAAATAGACCAAATAAATGCTTGAGGATTAAAACCTCCACAGTTTAAAAAAAAAGTAGATTCAAGCCTTTTAATTAATTTAAAAATAGTTTTGTTGGCGCTTTGCTTTAGTTGGTTAGATTTTCCCACTAATATTTCCACAAACGTCTGCAACCATATAAATATTCCATGTTTCTGTTTGAAAATCTCCATATTTTTTACCACCCAGCATGTGACACAGCCAGCCCAACTCCGGGTTTAGAGATAAACAGGGTGAAAAGTAACTTTTGCAAACACCTCCCTGGCAGCACAGAGAACCCTGGCAGCTCATACCCTCCTGGCAGATGCACTTGTGTGGCGCCTCTCAAGAACCTGAATTGTTTTGTCAGCAAAATGCTTTCAGTGGAACATCAAGACACCTCACACGGGATGGGGCTGAGAATTTATGAGTGGATTCCAATTTTAGTATCTATCGACCATGCCCTAGCAGAGAAAGGGATTATGAAGAGCTGCATGAATAATATGAACTATAATCATCTATTGAAGGCTCTGCGTGCTCCGATTCCTGCAAAAAGTAATTAAACTCACAAACTTTGCTCCGTGCTTTGGGGAGTTGCAACTAATGAAGGAACATGTTAATTTATAGAGGAGATTTAAGGCACTACAGAGAAAACCCTGAGTAGGAACCATCCTTCCAACTGTTTGTGTTTGGGCTGGAAAGTTGTGCTGCGTGACTAACCAGCAAGGAAAAGGGTGATGAGCGTGGGTGACACCCCTTGATCACATCCCACCCTTCCCAGGAGGTTGCTGGTGACTCCTCTGGGCGAGACCTCAGGGAGAACAGGGTCAAACCTTTTGTTTGAATAACAGCCGGGTTGTTGCTCACTCTCATTGCTGAGAAGCCAAAGTTTGTGTTCCTGCTGCTCCCGGCAGATCCCAGGCAAGAGCAGGTGCTGCAGCACAGCCCAGCCCAGCCTTCCTGGCCCCCTGCACTGCCAGGGATGCAGCAGAGCAGGGACATTGTCCAGCCTGCAAGGAAACGATCTGCCAGGCCACAGGAACAGCCTCCTGTCCTGCCTGCACATTTGTCTGGCACCATTCAGTTACTCCAAACCAAAATCCATCGCTGCAAGGCATGCAGCCTTCCAGAGCCTTCTCCCCTCTGGACCTTGCCTGCAGATACAACAGCTCCTCTTGTCCCGAGTCACTGCAATTAACTCCTCGTGCTCCCAGGGTCATCTTCAACTGTGGCAGCAATGGATGTGACCTCCAACCTCCTCCTTCCAGACCCAGCCTGGAACCCCTCCCAGAGCCCCACTGGTGCAGCTGAGCAGGGCTTGCCATCCCCACCCATGGCCGCCCCATGTCCTGAGTGTGCTCACCCTGTCTGGGAGAAGAAAAGGGAATGGCTGAGTCCAGGCTGCTGGAAAGCCATTTATTGCTCAGGGCAGAAAGCAGAGTAGGTGATAACACATCTGCTTCAGTGCCATCAGCTGCTGAAGGGAGGGGAGCTGGTGGGGGCTGTGACAGCCTCCCTGCCTCCATGCAGGTACATCCTGTACAAGTTGCAGGGCTTGGATCTCTTGGGACGTTTCCCAGGGAGGTGGTGAGCACACATGGCCGATCTCACTGCAAAATGCAGCGCTCTCTTTGTTGTGAAGACATAACCCAACTTCTGTTATGGTGTAACCAGGTCCTTCAATGGCGTATGAAGGGAGCAGCAGCTTTGCCTCACTGACCCTGGGCAGAGTCACCAGAGCTCAGTCCAACCTGGAATGGATATGGGAGGAAGCCATCCTTCCTCTCTCCCTCATTTACTGCACTCTTACACCAGGAGGAAAGGCAGCACGAAAGCTTGGAGATGCCAACAGCAAGGGCGCAGTCAATCCATAATTCAAAATAAAACCACAGGGAAGTGCATCCTCCCCCAGCAGAGGCAGAGGAGTGCTCTGCATCTCCTGGAAGCAGCAGCTGCTCCTCGGGCGGCTGCCACAGCCCCCAACCTGCTCTGGGGCACACACAGCCTCTGGGGATGGTCCTCACCTTCAGGGGCAGCACAAATATCAGGCCCAGGTTTCTCACCGAGCCAGCAGGAGCGATTTTTAAGCTGCTCTAATCATTCCCCAGGCTGAGAGATGCATTCAGAGGGAGACTCTGGACAGCCACAAGAGGCAGAAGATGGACCAAGGGGGGGTCACGCTGCTGTGACATGTGATACTCTCCATACAGGGAAGAGGCCCATGGTTCATAGCTTGGCAGCACAGCACAGGCAGCAAGAGCCATTTTTACAACTTTTTTACCTTTTTCTAAAGAGAAAGAGAAGGAAGATTTGCTTTGGAGAGTTTCAGGCTATTTTATGTTTAAGCCTGTGGAAAAAATCTGGAATGAAAACTTTCATCAGTAACTCCAGCAGGTGCCCAGGGCAGTTCCTTTCAAGATTCAGCTCCTCCAGCAGAGCAGCAAAGGGACAGACCCGTTAACAAAGGCGTCTTTTATCCACAGTGTTAATAAACACTAACTGCAAGTGTTAATAAAAAGAAGCTTTCCAGAGCCTGAGCTACGACCCCAGTCCATCTCAGCTCTTTATATTTTCAAGCTTGGAGATGAAGCAAAGCCCCAACGAATCCCAGGATTCATTCCCAATACACACTCCTGATTTTTCTCCTACTCTAAACAAACATATTTAAATGCAGACTTTTATTCATCACAAACAGCAAAGTATCTTTGTTCCTCTCTCACTCGCTTTTTAAAGGCCATGCAGAGGAAGGGAGAGGGACTTGAAGAGAAGAAAACCCTTTGACAGCCTGCAGCCAGCAAGTCCTGTGTCTCTCATTGCTCCCGAGCTTGGTTCCAAGTTTAATAAAGGTGTTTTGTCTCCTTGCTTAATAAGTGGAATTACCATAGCAGAAAGCCCAGCAGGGGAGAGGGATAGCACGGAGCATGAGTAATCACAACTGGTTTCGGGCAGGTTTTGCCATTTGGGTCCTGTTTCAAGGTTATGATGACATAGTGCTCTGGGCTGGTTTGGGGTTACCATAACTCCTGCCAGACAAGGAGTTCTAAGTTACAACGTGCTGCAAGCAGGGAGAGCTGCTGGGGCAGAGTAAGGAATATGTCACCCGAGCTGGGAAGAGAAGTTTCCTGTTCCTTACGTTTTATTCCCTTACTTTATAATGCAGCTTTGTGCTTGCCCTGCTATACTTTGCACAGGACACAGCGATGCCTTTACCTGCAGCTCACACTGAGTGACTTCAATTCCCCCTTTGAGAACTTGTTTCACACCTTTGCTCTCACCCAGCACCTGCCAAACTGGGTCGCAGATACCGCAGCCAGACAAAACTTGCTGGCAAACCCACAGAGGAGAAGCCAAGCTTTCAGAGAGGGAACTGATATGGGCCAGGACACATCATGGAAAAAGATACCTGGATGGAGAAAGCCATCACTTATCACTGGAAACAGGGGACTGCAGCAGATCCAGTATCATCTGCTGAGGGGGAGCAGCCAGCGCAGTGCAGCTCGATACTCCAAACCTTCCTCCAGCAACTGCAGCGATGCCATGAATTTAGAGAGCATAAATCCCCCTGCACAGAGAGCAGGGGCAGAGCACGCAGGGCTTTAAGGGCAGCTGCCAGCCCCTGCCTCCCCTTCACCTCTGCTTTGAGCCCCCAAGCCGTGCAGCAGATGAATGACTCCAATCGGGGCTGTACATCAGCTTTTTGTTCCTCTCTCCTTAGTCACCATGGATGGACACTGCAGCTCCATCCAGTCCCAGCTCCTGCCTCAGCCACCAGGTGTTACCTGTATTTATTTCCACCTACCAAAGGGAAATGTTTCCATTAAAAGCACAAGTTCAGCAACCACAAACAAACAGTGACTTAAAGCCTAAGCCAGTTCTCTGAAACCTCCACAATACATACCAGGCCATCCAGTGAAGTGCAACAGGCAACAGCCCTGTCCCACAGAACACCAAAATGCTCTGTAAATAGGCAAAACCCTTAAAAGCATGACAGGAAGGATGGAGGCAGCCAGGCACGAGGGTTTCAGGCTCCCTGTGCAGCTCTCCCCATCTCACCCACATCTTAGGCACTAAACTGAGACCAAGTCTGAGCCAAGATGTTGAAACCAATGCAGTGATTTGCAGGGTCAGAGCTGAGCCCAGCATGGCCAAGGGGGAAGTACCCTCGGCAACAGCAGCACACTCAGTCTGGGGCTGGCAAAACCAAGCCTGATCCCAAGCCAAAGAAATGCTCAAAACCACAGAGATTCCTCTGCAGCCAATGGGTCATCTAGGAGATGTTTGTTGACATTTCTATCTTGACCATTTCCTCATTTTTGAGGGCTTCATAATGACTGTTTTGGTATTGCAGGAGAAGGACTGGTGCCTCCTCTTCCACCAGCTCTGCTGCCAAAACAAAACGTGCAAAGAGAGGATCTGAGTCCCACCCGCAAAGAGGCATCCAAAATCCTACTGAACCCAGGGAGCTGCAGGTACCTGACACAGCCCTGACACTCTACAACTTTGACAGGGTCAATATTGCACCCACTGTTGAACATATCACCTGGAATTACAGATGGACAGGTGGGAGAGGTATCAGCTCTAGGGCAAAGTCTGTACAGCTCATGAACATCCTGACAGTGGACACAGGCAATCCCCTCAGAGGGATCACACAGCCATGGCACTTGGAACAGAGAGAGGAGAGGAGAGCAGCAACTCTCCACTACATAAACATGAACTGCCATCCACATACCTCATGGAAAGCTTTTAAGGGGTTTGTAAACCGAAAATCAGGGAGAACCTCTGCTGCAGGCATCCCCTGACACTGAAGTGAGGTGCTGGGGGGGGAAGGCTCCCTCCTGTCATTCCATCCAGCCCAAATGAGAGCTCGCCTTCTTCTGCAGGCGAGTAAATACCACCCTGGTAACTGACTGTCCCTTCAGAGACGGGTCCATTTCTTGTTTATCTTTCATTTTAAATGGATTAGACATGTACAAAAGCCTCTCTTGAAAAGGAACAACCAAGATGTGAAAAGGATGGGAAGATCCAACTGCCAGGCGTCAGCACTAATCCACGTCAAAGGGCACGCTGTCAACAACTCACTGTAAACTTCCAGGAGGAAAAAAAATGTTCAGAATAAAATAGTTAAGACCAGATAAATGTTTGTCATTCATTATCTGGACTTAAACTTGGATTTCTCAACAACACAGCCAAGCCAAAGCAAGCACATTAATAAGAGAACATCTTTTCCAGGGAGCTACACGCTGGGTCTGCAGCCTGCCCTTGAAGGGAGAAAGGCTGGAGGCAGGTGAAGGCTGTGTTCGCCTTTCTCTGATAACAGGTATTTAGTTTTCTACGTCACTTCGCTTTATCGTAGCCTGAAACCCGGCCAAGCACCCAGCTCCACCTCCCCATCTGCTCCCTGTGCCAGCTGGCCCCGCAGCCCAGGGGATGCTGAGCCAGCCACGGCCATGCCATGCACCCCAGGAGCTCCCCAGACCCAAACTGGGGGATCCCCAGCCCTGTCCAGGAACTGGGGGGCACGGCTGGAAAACCCCACAGGGCAGATCTTAACATGACACGGAGGGGAGTGCCAGGAGCTGGTACAGCTGCATTCATGTCCAAGTCTTGGGGGGAGCTGAAAAACAAGGCAAATCCCCCCAAAAATCCTTTCTCAAGTATTGGGATTGGGAAAAAAACCGCTGACCTCAGCAGGGAAGGGCAGAGCTGGGAAGGCACCGGTGAAGACATTGCCATGTTGGCAGCAAGTGAGCAAACACCCAGCCCAGGCAGGAGCCGACAGGTCGGCGTGCTCCACTTCAGCTCCAACAGCCTTCCAGCCTGGACAAACACATCCTCCAGCTCCTCAGGATATCCTGGGGACCTAACTGCAGCCCAGCCCAGCTCCCCGCAGAGCAGGCTGCAGTTTGGGGTGGGAAGGGGTGCATGGCAATGCCACCCCCACCCCACAGGCACTGCCAGCTGGGGCATTGCGCAAGCTCCGTGTCCTTTCTCCATCCAGGAATGCTCCAAAGCTGCGGCACCGCAAGGCGTGGGTGTCTCTGCCCCATTAGTCACACCCCTGACACCAGGACATGTTTTGGGGAGGCAGTTGGGTTTGTAGGAGCCATATCCCGAAATCCTGCCTGCTCCCATAGCGCCCAACACGGTGCATCCATCCTGGTTTTCCCCCCAAATAACTGCTCAGGTGAGTGTGTGTCTATTTTGGGGCAGAGAAAGAACACCCTAAAACCCAGTCTGTAATGTCTGCTTTGTGATAAAAGGTAAGAGTTTTAGCTAGCAGGAAAAAAAAAAGTCATACATATATACATACATACACCCATACATCTTTTTTGAAATAGAGGGAAGAAGGAAAATGGAATCATTGAAGTCTTCAGGGCCCAAGGAGCTTTGAAAAATTTGGAGGGAAGGAACAGAACATCAAGTTTAAACTGTTTTCAATGGAAAAGCCCATTAAAGGAAAAGGGATCTTTTGCAGAAAGATATATATTTTGCTGGTTTTGACAAAAAGGACTGCTCAGAGAAGGGGAAAAAAAGCTTTCATTTAAAGGTTTTGAGCATTGCTTTGCACCTTTACAGCACTGCTCATGAAAGCATCCTCACAAACCTGTTATTGCTGGAACACAGCGTGCCCAGGGAGAAGGTGGATCTGACCACGTGCAGGGCGCAGGCAGGGATTTGGAGACATTCATTTTTATGCCTGTGCCATAAAAATTAGCAGTTATTACAAAAGGCAGGAGAAAAAAAAATATTTTTAAAAATAATCAACTTCCTCCCTTCTCCTGGGAAGGGGAAATGCTGATCCTCCAGCTCACAGATGGTTCTCCTGGAACAAATTCCTGGTTTCCACCCCGTCAGACACATCTAGTGCTGATTTTGGAGGAGGCATGAAGGACATCAGCCTCCCTCCTCCTCGTCAGCAGCACTGCACATGCCATGCATGCTGTGGGATGCACCACGGGATGCAGTGGGCATTTCCTGGGATGAAACATCAACTTTGCCCACGGATCCCTCCCCAGCCACGACCACATCTCACACCGCAGGGGAGGAAGCTGTGGGTTGAGCACACACATCCCTGGCAATTAAAATCATCTTCTGAATGTCAACCAGGCCCAGCCCTCCCGTGACGGGCCACAGAAAATATGAACTGTGCCCTTTCCAATTTAGACTGATTTCCTCCTCATTCAGGTGCTGCTGGACCCCAGTCCCATTCAGTGACAGTCACAGCCTCATTCAGCAGCTGCACAGAAGAAAGGATTGAGCATCACCCAAAATGTTGTTGCTCCACCCTGTATCTTCTCAAAACTTCACACCATTGCACACACAGGGATGAATTTAGAGTAATGTCACCAATGAAATGCTCAAATTAATAGCAATAATAAAGTCTAAGTGCTCCACGTGGCAGGCAGAGCCCTGCTGGGGAAAACGACCTGTGAAAGCTAAAAAAGCAGCCCACAATGAGACCACAGGGAGGAAAAAAAAAAAAAAGAAAAAAAAAAGGCAACAAAACAAACAGTCCATTTCAATATCCTTTTCTTAAAGAGCCAAAATGAACCCAGGAACACATCAGAGAATAATCATTTAGCACAGATCAAACAGGAGAACTAGCATATTAAAAATACATGCAGCATTAATCAGCTACACAGAGTTATGTGCCATCATTTCCATAAATAATACAGGATCAAAGCAGCCCAAGCAGCACTATCAGTTAATATAGTCAGCCAGTCAGTCAAAATACAGTAAAGCTGCCTGAAAACTGTGGCTGTATAATTTGCCAGGAATAAAGCAGATTCATCTGAGAAGTAACACAACCAGTTAAACAGGTAAAGGTTACCAGCAGCCTCGTCATTAGAGGGAGATGATGCCACAAAGAAAAAAAAAAAAAAAAAAAAGAATCAAAAAAAGAAGGGTTAATGCAGCCTCAACTTTAAAAAACCCCTAACACCTTGGGGGACATCAATATATCTTGTCTAGTGGTGACCCCAAGAAGAGCCAAGGTGTAGGGACAGGTGGGAGGGCTGACCCTGCTGGGAACACCCCAGTGGCTGGAGCAGGGGTGAGCCATGGGGTGCAGCCCACCCAGAGCCCCTTCCCCAGGATCAGGGCAGTGCCAAGGGGCCCAGGAAAAAACTCCCCGCTGTGGAAACCATCCTGCCTGCTCGGGGTGAAGGCTCAGCACCAACAGCCTTTAAACATCCAGCCATCCATGCATAGAAAATGCCTGTGTCATTAAGCCTTTTGCTGAAAGGCTGCAGAGCCATTTAGCTGCCTGATTTTTAAAACAGGCATGTGGAGCAGAGCTATAAATAGCAGGGATGCTTGCCTCGTCATGTTTCTGGGGGCTTATTTATAAGGACAGGGGGCAACTGAATTAAAAACGGTTAAAAAAGAAGTGTCTTGGGCTTCTCTGCTTTGAAGCCAAGCTGCCAGAAGAGAAAAACCTTCGAGGTTTTTGCTTTTTTCTTTTTCCAGGCAAAAAGCAAACGCCCATCGCTCATGCTCAGACTCTGAATCGGTTACATTTACAAGGCAAATTTTAATTCATACAGCAGGTGTTCAGAAATTCTAAAAAAAAAAAAAACCAAAAAAAACCTCCTTTAAGCAGCACAAGACCAAACTAAGGCTTCACATTAGCTCATGCAGCTCCAGGGAAGCTCCTCATTCACTGAAACAGGACCCGTGCGTGTGAATGAGGAGCAGAGACCTCAAAAATCTCCTCCAGATTGGGGAGGGGGGAAAAAAAAAAAGTCCTGAAGGGCTGGAGCAGAGCTGTTGCCATATCCAGGGGCTGGCAGCCTGCATGGCATCACGACCCTGCGGCATTCCGGGTGACGGAGGGCGACAGGAATTTTGCATGGGAAGATCCAGATGAGCACCAGGCAGAGGAGGAATTCAGCCTCCAACAAAAGAGCCGCTTTGGGCAGCTCGGGCGCTCCCCAGGCGATCAGAGCCCCGGCAGTGTTTGCAGGGTCTATTCTTCGCAGGCAGCTAGGCGAAATCCCGGGAAACCACGCGGATCCAGCAGCCCCCTCCCTGCTTTATTGAAAACAAGAGGACACAGGCAAGCTGCTGCCAGCCCCTCAGAGCCGGGGTACCAGCCAGCTGGGATGCAGGAGCTGGACCATTTTTCCTGCATCCCTCGTCGGGAAGAAGCAGGGATAGGAGCCGTGGGGGAGTGAGTGATGCTGTCAGGAGAGGTGACAGCCTCCCCTGCTCCTCCAGGAAAGGCAGCTGCAGCGAGCCAGCACCAGCACCATCGGGAAGTTTCCTATTGAATAAGGGGGAAAATGTTCTGCCAGACAAATGAGGTTCAATTATTCCAAGGCTAGAATGTCTTGTTGGAAATGCTTCCAGACTGACAAGCTTTAATCCAATAAAAGACCCTTCCAGACAAGCCCTGCTGGGATTTTGGGAGCGTTTCCCCCTGGCAGGGACCCAGCAGCCCCCAGCCCCACACTGGGGATGGATTTAGCCCCAGGCACAACAACCTTACAGGGCAGCATCAAGGCACAGGACACTTGAGCTCACTGGAAGCTTAAGCAGCAGCAAAGCAAGAACAACCGTGCCATTTCAGTCTGACACAACCCAAAAGTCAAATGAAAAAAAGAAAGCGAATAATTTCCTGTGAACCAGAAATCTGGTTTTTAGCCAGTTTAATGAGTCTGAATTGCAACTGGTTCTGATCTCCTGGGGTGCTGGAGACACACAACCCCCCAAGGCAGGGCAGATGGCTGGATTGCAATCTAGCCTTTAGCTCATAAAACATATTAATATCCCCAACCAATTATAAAGTGCCAGACTCTGCCCCTCTGGGCCCTACTCCCACCGAGTGATGCCTCGCTGCACAAGGCAGCCCTGTTGAGCTCAGACACGCAGCACCTGCCATGGTAACACAGCCTGTGGCTTTCCAGGACTTTTAAAGCAACCCCAAGCCCTTACTCCATCCTCATCCAAGAGCTCAGTGAAGTCTCAGGTGCGGTCAAGGTGCTGTACAAAAAATCCAGCTCCTCAACATTATTTTTTTGTTTTACTTTTTTAAGTGCTTGTCAGAGGTAAAGCAGAAGGAGCCTTCCCTTCCAGCCAGACGGCTGTAAGAGGATCCCTGCCTTCAGCACCCGGCCTTGGCACGGGTTTATTCCCAAAGCTGGCAGATGCATCACACCACTGCGAAGAGCTCGGCTGCTTCTTGGAAGCACCAGCGAGCACCTCGGATCGGCAGCAGCGCTCCCTGACAGTCAGCTGGCGTTAGCTCCACAAATGTCACCGGCACACGGAGCCTCAGCCCTGGGTATTTATAGGGCTCCCGTCAAAAAACCTCTGAAATCTTTCCCCTGACTTCAGCAGAACTTCGCATCTGGGGCTCAGCTCCTCAGGGACAGCTTGTTCTGTGTGTCTGTGCCCGCAGCCGCGGGGGTGGCATGTCCTGGATGTCCCTGTCCCCGTGCTGCTCACCCGTAGCAGCGAGGACTGGCTTGGGGACGGGCTCGATGCCCACCACTGCCACCACCCAGCTGGGCAGATCCCAGGACGCTGCAGCCACCTGCAAGGCCACACTGGAGTGGCACAAGAACCACAGTCCCCTCGGGGTGGGGTCACACACCCCAAGGTTACACCTCGGTGTAGCCCCTGACACCATCGCTCCTTGACCACAGAGGTTCTGTCCCCGCTGGCATGGCCAGGCAGGGTCAAGGCCAGGGCACCTCGCTGGGAACAGGAGCACCAGGAAGGTGCTCCAGGGGCAGAACCAGCCGCTGTCCAGGAAGCCCATCCACACCTGGCTGCACATTCCCCAGCTGCCTGGACAGGCACAACCTTTGCACCACATCCAACCCCAGTCTGTGTCACAGGAGTCCCTTTGGTCACATTCCAGCACTGTCCCACCTGTCCCAGCCACCCTCGCAGGGCCTGGAGGGACACTGGCACCAGCAAAGGGACTGGGACATCTCCTGCTACCACACAGCCTCAGAAAAGCCACTTTTTTCAGTGCTCCAGTGCCTTTGCCTCCCCACAGGCTGGTGTCTGGGTAAGACCAAGAGCAGCCAGATCAATAACGTCACCACACAGTGGTGGTGCCATTTTACAGATGGCAGCTCAGCGATGTGATGTCTGAACCTCAGCTATCATTTAAAATAAAAACAAAAAGCAAAATCCCAGCAGAGAGAAGCTAACAAACAAGACTCTGGATGCTCTAGAGATCTTTGCAGAAACATCCTGATCTTCATGAGCATTGCTAAGTCCCAGAATCTCAATCTTGAGTCAGGACAGTTGGATGCATCTGATTCAAGAATGATTCAGATGGAAGTGTGGAGGCAGGAAGAAGGCAGGGGAGTGACATTTTCTGCTGTGGGCAACATCTCTTTATTTTAAGCTCAAAGATACAAACTTATTACTTGATTGAAAAAAAGGCACTCTCTGCCCTGGCTGCTCCCATGCTGATCCTGAGGAACAAGACCATCTTCCTTATCCTCAGCTTTCACATCCATAACTTCATTTCCATTTCTTTAAATAAATTTAAATCCTGCTGACACCTCGAACACAAGTTATCTCAGTAACCACATTGAACACAATCCTGAGCCCTCAAACAAGGAAGGCTTAAGCCGCCTTCTCAAGTGATGAGCAGGAGGAAAGCTCCAGCTTGCCCTCCCTGGCTCCTCCTGCTTGCTCCCCATAGGGCCAGAGGCAGAGATGGGGCATTCAGGCAGGTACCTGTGTGTGAAACCAGGTGGGAAGACTTTTTCCAAAGGATCTAGTGGCTGGATGAGAGAAGGGAAGAGGACAAGTCACTGAGAGCTGCAAAAGGATGATGACACAAGGTCCTGAAACTACCTTCAACAGCTCAGCTGTTTCTGTCCTACCAGGATTTGGGAGCTCCCAACCCCTCAAGGGTCACAGCCCCGGTGTGAAGGGTCTGGCTGCTGATGGCTCCATGGCTTGGACCAGTCTTTCCTCTACAACAATACTGGCAGTGCTGTGGGGACCCCCAAACCTGCCCCCACCACCTCTCCTGCAAAAATGGGGCACACAGACCTCTCTCCACATGCCCTGCACAAAAGCAAACCCCTCCAGCTGGATGATGAAGAGCTGAAGCCAGGACTTACCAGCCCCCTCCTCACCCTGTCACCTCCCCTGTGCCCGGCCAGTTACCCAGGTCACCCCCAAAGCCCCCAGGGATTTGCCAGGCTCCTCTTCACAAGCTAAACCCATCAGCTAATCCTACCCACAGCCACCGCCATCGAGGGGCTCTGGCTGCAGCTCCTCCATCCGAGCAGCAGCACCCCAGCCCAGGGTGGCCCCATCAGCCATCTCTGCACGCCCTGACTCAGCTCTCACACATTTCCGTGGCAGCGTGCGACACCTTCCCGTGGTTAATGCTCCGAGCCACCTGCATTTCCTGCCCTGTGGCTGCAGCAGAAATCATTCATTGTCCCCTCCTGTGAGATGCAGAGGTGAGGAGTCAGACCCAGCATCACCTCTGGGAGCTGGTGACCCAGGAAGGCAAGTGGCACATGACAAAACACCGGGGAGGAGAGAAGGCAACAACTTTCAGGATCTGAAGCACTCAGTACAGCCTAAAGACACCGATACCCAGGGTTTGGGTGCAGCTCTCCTGCTGACCCAGCACAGCACGGGCACAGCAAGGCTGGGAAAGGACATTTGGGCTTTTCAGCCCACCCACCTGCTGTGCATGGGGCTGGAAAAGAGTCAGAACAAAACGTCCTTCAAAGAGACCCACGTTGCTCAACACTGCCCTACAGAACTGGGTGGAATTGAGGATTTTGGTTGTGTAGGCAGGGAAAGTCCAACCAGGACCACGCTGGCCACAGCAGCTGCATCTCTGCTCCAACACAAGCATCCACCCGAGCAGCAGCCGTCCCCAAGCCAGATTCCCCAGCACAGCTCCAGCTCCTGCTTAAAACAAGACTACAGGGGATAAAAGGAAGAGGCAGAGTCTCCACGGAGGGCGTTAGAGGCTTCGGCGATAAGGCGGGGGATACTTCTAAGCTTGTCTCCACAAACATAAGGATTAGCAATTTACTTCTCTTAAAAACAAAATCCGGGATTTTAACGTGATCACAGGCTTGGAAAGAAAAATAAACATCATGAAAGTGGGAAAGGGAGGAGAATGAGAGCAGAGCAAGCAGGCAGCTCAGGGAAAACTGAAGTGTTTCTTAAATCAGAAAGAGAAATGCACCAAAGTCAGAATTGAAATCTTGGTAGCTCTGAACAACACTGACCCTGAGGACTCTCACACCAACCTCTTATCTGTGATAACGCCATGACCATTAAGGGAAGCCGTGTTAATAATGTGCATGAGAAAAGGCCCAATTGTTTAATGCAACAGAGCACATAATGCATTAATTACCTACTGAGCTGGAAAAGTGATGTTGAAAACATGCTTGAGTTAAAGCAAACGGAGGGTTTCAGCTAAGCCCATTATGTCCACTGGCTTTGCTGTGCCTTCAGTGCTTAACAGCCTTTGAGAGCAAACCTCTGCACAGAAATTCTTCACAGCAGATGGGGCAGCACAGAAAACCCCACAAAACCTCCAGAGAGCAGCTCCCACACAGACCATGGCTGTACCACCCACCCACAACAGCTCCCCAGGCTCCCCCATGACACAGGGGGATGCTGCCATGCCCAACATCTCCTCCTGATGCCACCTCATCCGCCTTCAGGTGTCCTAAAACCCACCCAGACCTGGAGAGCACCAGCAATCCCCCATCAGCCAGGGCTAATCTCAACCTGTCACACTCAGGACTAACAAATTGGCCTCTTGGAGAAGACATAATCTGCCCACGTGCTCCTGCCCTGGCCATCACAGCAGTGTAAAGACACTAGAGAGCAATTTTGAGATTAAGTGGCTGTAGCCATTAAATAATTAGCACGTTAAAACTTCAAAGGGTGATGCTGGCCTCCACAATACAGACTCAGCACACCCAGGGGTGGTGGTGCAGAGTGCTCATCCTCGGTGCTCCCTTTTCCCAAGTGAGAACTGAAGCACAGAGGCGAGGGCAGCCCGTGGCAGCACCGGGATTAGACACAAAATCCCCCAGACTTCCATCCCTGACAGCTCCTACAGCAGGAGACGTAGAGGATGTTATGTAAGCATCCTACATGAACATCTGGGAGCATCCCAAAGCCACCGCTAAACCAAGTCACCTCAAGCACTGGTCACTCTGCCTCTATGAGCAGGATGCTCTTGATGAAGCCACTGGAGCCCAGGCTGGGAGTCCCAATGCCAATGGATACCGATAGAAACAAACACAACACAGGGGGTCAGAGAGGGAAATGTGCTGGAGGAAGCTCAGGATCTGTGTGTGGACCCCCTGGTCGGCACCCAGAGGGTCACACTATGCTGCACTGAGTTGCTCAGTCCATTCAGTCTGATCCATGGCACAGCAGAAGAAATTGCTTTTGCTTTAAGAACACTCAACTCATCCTACCTTTATCAGCAATTCCTAATCTTAAGCCATTCTGTTTCTTCCAGAAAAAGCAAAGAGAGAAACCTCAACGGAAGAAAAGGAATTAAAGTCTGAAAAACAAGCGACTCCAGATTTTCTGCTGATTTTATTTCCAGTCAAATAAAAAAAGGTTGATTAATCCCCTTGCTCAGACTGCTAACACTACCACAACAACAGACTGCATCCCTTTCACATCAGAGGAGGCTCAATGTACTTAAACCAAACATCTTCCAGGCAAAGGGGGAAAATAAATACAAAACAGGAAAGAATCAGTGTTATAGTATTTGCATGTGCGTGAAAATAAAGCCTTGGAAACGCAGAGTGAAGCCAAGTTCTCCAATAAAGCGGACAAGGCTCCATCCTCAGACTCCAGCAGAGTTTTAATCTATAGGTAAACTGGAGCCTCAGCTTTGAGGAGCGTCGGTGTTTCACCTCCCAGTGAGTGACCAGCGCTGTCACTGTGTGCTACACCCAGTAAGAGCCTCACCTGAGAGCACAGCCCTCCTATCCACCCTTCACCTCTCTGTTCCTCGCACCCTTCATTGATAATTCCATTTATTCCCGTTGCCATAGCACCTTCCTCAGCTCTGTATAAGCCCCGACCACCAGAGGGGGAGGATGAGGCCTCGCAGAGGCTGCACTGAGATGCATCATTCCCAACAGAGATGAAGCTGGTGGCTCTTTTCTGCGCTGGCACAGCCGCCAGGTACCATGTGAGTACCCCAGCACCCGCTGAACTGCAAACACACCTCCTGACACAGGCAAGAACAAGGGCTCTGGTCACTCCAAGTCATCACCAACCCTGCTCTCTCTCTCTGCTGCCAGCACGTGGAGGTGGGACACCGGGGACCCTTGAGCAACTCGACCTCCAGAGTCCCACCCGGGGATGCCCGAGGCCAGCATCCACCGTGTTGGACACTGCCTGGGTGCAAGATGATGGGAAGGACCTGTCTTCATGTCGTCCACGAGTAGCACAGTGTATGCCAGGGACCACTGCCCGAAGGATGCTTCGGGCAGCCTGGACCAGCACCTGCCCCACCGCTCCCCCAAAGCACCAGTGACACCCCGGCACGGCACGGGCTTGGCACGGCTGCCCCGCCAGACCGCATCCCAGGGTCGGCACAGCCGCGGCACCCCCGCACCCAGCCCCGCGGGGAGGCCGGAGCCGGGGCTGGGCCGGGAGATGCTCCGGGGGTCCCGCAGCGCGGGGGTTCCTCCGCCCACCCCGCACGGGGGTCGCCGCAGCCGGAGGGGCCCGGGGAGCCACCGCCGCTCTGTCCCCGACCGCGCCTTTGTCCGCCCGGCGGAGGATGGGGCGCAGCCCCGTCCCGCTCCCCGCCG
>VZTX01010399.1:134165-160714 GCA_013400915.1 Pardalotus punctatus | reverse complement strand
GCTCGGGGAACGGAGGAGCCGCGGGGAGGGACGGGGCGAAGCTGCGGCTGGAGTGGGGAGAGGGGATCAAAGCAGGCGAGTTGTGTTTGCTGCTGCTGGAGGCTTTCCCTGTCATGAGAGTCCCCTTCCCGGGAATCCTGGGCTCGCTCGGAGCCGCAGGTGAGCGGAGCCCTCGCCATGGCTCAGCCAGGTGGGAAGGACCGGGCTGGGATTCCGGGCGTGGGCCGTGTCGCCTCGTATCGCCTCGTGTCGCCTCGTGTCGCCTTGTGTCGCCTCGTGTCGCCTCGTGTCGCCTCGTGCCGGTGTTCGGGCACAGCCAGGGCCCGATGCCGGCGTGCGCCGGGAGTGCCGCTCCGGAGTTTCCCGCTGTCCCCGGCCGGAGAACGTGACCGTGTGTCACAGGTGTTATTTATAGAGCATGGCCGTGACTCAGGTGGCCTGTCCCCGTCTCAAGGTGAGCACCGGCCGGCAGGTATGGGCCTGGGATGGCACTGCCGGCGTGCCGGGATGGATGGGGACAGGGAGATGGCTTTGCCGGTGTCCCGGTCCTCCCTGGAGCCGGTTCCATCCTCGCCGTGAGCGCAGACCGGACGGAGGAGGGAGCACACGGAGTGCGGCTGCTGCCTCTCTCTTATCAGCGGAATAAAATTTGAGGGGTTTTCCCTGTGCTGGAGTGATGCGCTGGAAACTCGAAGTCAGGAGCCATGTGAGCAGATGAACGCACCTCGCGTGACTTTTTTTCTCCCCCCCGCCCCCCCCCCGGTTTTAAATGATCCGTGTCTTATCCGGGGGGAATGTGGACCTGAGTTTCCTGTTTGCTGTGTAAGCAGGGGGTGAATCAGCAGCGATTTACGGAGCTGCTGAGCGGAGCTGCTGACTCACAGGTAGGAGCACATGCCTCCAGCCATCCAACCTTGGAGGGGATCATCCAGGCTTCTTAAAAGGCTGGGACAGCTGAGCCCAGACCTTTCCTCGGCTGCCTGTGCCGGACCAGCGGATGTGTGGATGGAGGGACGAGGTGAGCCTGGCCCAGGGACCACTTGTGCCTGACAGGAGACAAGGTCCGAGCTGGGCCTGGAGGACTTCGGGGGAAGCAGCGTGGCTGACAGCAAAAGGCGATGCCTGGAAGAGCACCTGGGAGTGTGGTGCTTTCCTCAGAGGAGGTTTGGAGCCGCTCTGTGTCTGCAGGTTTCTGTTGGTGGTGACAAACTGGTTCATTGATGCAGTTAACCCTGATGTCCTTTGCTGGAGGTGTCACACTTGTGCTGAGTGCACCCAATCTGCTGGCACTGGCAGCTCCGAGTCCCCGTCTGACCTGAGCTCCTTTGCTTCCATCAGGGCACGAGGGTCGATCCTGAGTGTGTGTAACACATCTGCCTCCGCACAGCCCTCTCCTCTCATCCTGCCTCTCCTTGGTTTCCACCTGCTTCTGAGCAGGTTTTCCCAGGGATGCTCACAGTTCTGAGTGTGTGCACCTGCTGCTCACAGCAGCTACTTCTCTCTTTTTCAGGCAGCCTGAATTTAAGCTAAATTTCCCTAATTTTCCTTAGGGAATTTCAGCAAGCAATCTCAGGTTACCTTTTCTGGTTCTCCTTTGCCTTGTGTTGCTCAGGGTTGTAAACAGAGGCTGCTGTGTTGAAGCTCTTGGTTGGCTCTTTCTATGACAGATGCCTTCCAAAACTCACCTGCCATCACTTTGGCTTAGTCACGGGGTTGTCTCCTGCCTTGGGAGATTTTTGGGATGTGTGGCTGGCTGTGACACTGGCGATAGGAATGGTGCTGGGCTGGGGCTTTGCTCTGCACTAAACATAGCTTGGGTGATAAACACCTTCTGGGGATTGTGTGGAGCTTAGGGAGGATTTCGGCTTTCTTTCTTCCTCTTCCCGTTGCTCCTGTCTGCTTGATCCAAGTTATCTCGCAGGATCTTGTATGTGGGAGAATGTTTCTTATGTTATCTTGCACTGTCAAGGCTGATGTTTACTCTTATATGCAAAACTCCCTGTTTTCTCAGGTCACCAAAGTTCCCTCGAGCTGTGGCTCTTGGAATGGGTGGCACTGTAGGAAGGAAATGGGAACAAAGCTCTGGAGCTGTCCCTGTGTCCTCCTTGCAGAGCTTTGCAAGGGACACAACCGCTGGCTGCAGCTTGCAGCACGTAGCTGGGCCTGGGTATGATTTTCCAGCAAGGTCTGCACCTTTTTCAGTGAATGGATGCTGTGCAGGGAGGGTGTTGTATCCCAAGAGGTTAAAGCAGGAGAGGTGAAGCCTCAGGGAATCCCCAGCTTTTGAGTGGGTGCAGAGACACAGTGGAGGGTGCAAGGTCTGAGACTCTGGGGGTACAAATCCAGGCTGTTGCCTTTTCCCTGGTCCTCAGGGTGTATCTTCTGCCTGCCCTGCATGTGACAATCCCTGTGGCTGTTGGCTTGGGTGGCCCCTGATGCCTGGGAAGCCTCTCCTGGAGGGAGGGACAGGCAGGAGCGTGCTGGTGGGGAAATAGTTGTGTCCCAAAATTGTGAAGTTCGCTGGGAAAAGCAGCTGTGGGGAGGGAAGGAAGGTGGGTTCATGGATGGATCTGGAGGGAGAAGACCTGCCTGGCCTGCTCTTGCTCACCCAGCACCAGTGCCTGAGTAATTCAAAAGCAAGTGTTTTTCCTTAGCAAGGAGATTGTCCTTTGGGAATAGAGATGCTGTTGGGGAGAGGGATCAGGATCTGTCTGGAGCCAGGCTGTGCCTCTAGGGAGGCAGCTCTTCTTTGCCACAAAGGCTTGGAAAAATTAGCAGTGAGAAATGCTAGGACCTGGGGATGAACTGGTGCTTGTTCTCGTGGCATGTCTATTCTGGGTGGGTAAATAAGCGGTGGGGATGTGTCCCTGCCATGCCCTGGCCGTGCCCTCCATGGGAGCACACCACTGTTAAGCAATTCAGTCTGTGAATCCAGCACTGTCTTGTCTGCCATTCACACTTTTCCTGCTGCCATCCCCAAAAAAAGGCAGTTCTGCCAAAAATACACGTGTGGGTCATGACCAGCAAAAGCAGGACTTTGGCTTTGGGTTCCTGTTGTGTCCAGGCACAGCAGCCACCAGCCTGTTCCTGGGTGGGAGCTCTGATCCCATGGAGCCCTTATTAAATTCTAGTTGAAGCATCATGGAGCTCGAATCCAATTAATTCTAATGATCCTAGAGAAAACACAGCACTTTGCTCCTGCCTTCCTCCTCTGCTGGCATAACGGTGGGCACCTGGAAAATATCATATTGGACGTGATAAATATTTAGCTGTGCCTCAGCAATCCATTTCCCTCCCTGGAGGGATGCTTTCCTGCTTTTCTTTTAGAGGATAATGAATCTCGCTGAAGGCTGATCCTTTTATTTTCCAGCTCTGAGCCGCAGTCCAGGGCTGAGCTGGAGTTTGTTTACCCCTGTTGTTTGCAAACGTGGTTGTTGCTGGAGGAAACTCATCTGTGCTTTGTAGAGGTTCCCTTTGGGTGCTTGGGAATGGGAGCAGCTTTCTGGTACTGGGGATTTTGTGGCCCAAAATGACGCCTCTGCAGACGGGCAGCTCTGTGGGTTTTTGGATGGAAGATGGTTTTTGCTTGTGTTGGTTAATAAGGCACAGCTTGGGCTGTCTGTTTGCTGGGGAAAGAGCTAGGAGAGGAACTTGTATTGGCTGGGGAGGTGATTTTACTCTATCAACAAAAAGTTTGGGGCTTTACTGACATGACTCAGGACGGCTTGTGGCTACATATGAAGCTGGATCTACCCACTACCTCTTGCTGACAAACCTCTATAGCACAGGTCAAGTGTTAGTCAGGGATTTGGAGTAGGGGAAAGGGCAGAGAGGATTATTTGATGGTGGAAACTGGAAGTTTCTGTTGTATTTTTCCACCTGGGCGATAATTCCATCTCTCCACAACCTCTTATCTGTGTGGGGGGCAAAGCTGCAGTGGTGCTGTGGCAGCGTTGGGAGTCCCAATGTTCATTGTCCCAAGGAACACTGGAATTTCTGGGTACAACTGCTGCAATCTCAGATGTTACAGTGCTGACTTGTGGCCCCAGCGGGCCTCAGTTTGCTGTGGATCCGAGTCTGCTCCCTTTTCTGGAGCCAGGACAGGGCTCCTTGTGTGCTCCTTTCTCTTGCAGCCATTTCTCTGCCCAGCAAAAGGCTGGAGCAGACATGCTGCCTGTGTGAAATGTGGTGGGTTATAAAGTGGCAAAGGGGAAGGACAGGATTTGGGGGTCCCAGTGGGTGGGGGAGGAAGGAAATCATTGCCTAATGCTGGGAAAGGTTCTGGACCTGCAGGGGGGTGAAGGTGGGGATGAGGTGGACCCTCTCCAGCACCCGCTGAGCTGCCGCAGTGTCTGTCCTCTTGCCTGCACTGTGCCAGGGAAGGGCACTGCTGAGTTGGTCTGTCCCATGCTCTAAGCCTTAATTTCATCATTTGAACTGAAATTATTAAGAAAAGAAAAATTTCCACTAAAAACATAACTTGAATGTAAGAGGAGGCAGGATGAGACGACGCTGACCAGAAGTTGTTTGTGGAACATTCACCCTTCCTCCCTCCTCACCACCACCAAAGACAAATCTGGGTTTGGAAAGGAAAAAACCTCCAGAGTGCTCGATACCAGTAATTTCTCATCAGAGGCTGCTAACCTTAGCTGTGGTTTGGCACTGGCATCAGCCAAGCTGCTTGTGTCTGATGGAGCTCTCTGGGAATGCCTTGGACCCTTTTCTCCCTGGGATGTGCCTGTTGAGCACCAAGTGCCCCTTGTCACCAGTGTTCACCCCTGCTGCCTCATCTCCTGCTGCCTTTTAGGAAGTGTAAAAGCAGCTTCTAATGCTTGTATTTCATTCATAAAGGTCTTGGAGGTGCATAAGGAATGCACAAATCCCTGCAGCTGGGCTGGGGTCCTGCCAGCATCTCTTTGGTGGTGCCAAGAGCCACATCCTCCTTTAGCATCCATCAGTGATGGGTGTGGAGGGGACCAGTGGTGCAGGGAAAAAGGACAGGAGGGGAAGAAGTTGTCCTGCAGGGCCTGGCAGGTGACAGTCATGTGTCTGACAGATCACAAACACGCAGGGCTGGTTACGTGGATGGGCCGGGGGTGGTTTAGGGGAGGATGACGGGGTTATCTAGGGAGTGTCAGCTTGTCTGGGCTTGCAGGCCAGTTAGAAACTGCTTTGTGGTGTGTGTGTGTGTAAGAATTCCCTCCTAGCTGGGGTCTCGTGGGGATGGCTGACGCAGCAGCGTGGCCGTGCTGCAGTGGGCTGGGTGCCGTGGATGTCTTCACTGGTGTGTGTTAACAGCAGCTTGGAGATGGCAGCATCCTGACCTCACTGACTGGAGGGTGTTTGGCACAGCTGGAGCAGATGTTCCCTCTTGCTGCACTCATCCCCCCCTGCAGGAGACTGTTTCCTATTCAAGGTGGTGAAGGGCAAATACGCTGCACAGTGGAGGAATTTTTTGCTGTAGGATGAAGATCTTGGTTTACTTGGTGTGGGAGTGGGAAGTTGAGGCTTGAGAGGGAGATGATGGAGCAGCAAAGTGTGCAGCCCTTGGGATGGCCCCTCTGAATCAGCCCTGAACGCTATGGGCATGGCTGCAGGGGTGTGTCGTGCTGCAGACACCAGGATGTCTTTGCAGCTCGTCACTAAAAATGACGTGGCTCCTGTGCTGAGGGCCAGATGTGCTCACGGTCAGGGCTTTTGAGGAAAGCTGCTCTGCATAGTTCAAAATCCCCTGCCGCTCTGGACTGCTTGGTTTCTCCCCTGACACGCTGCCAAGTTGCACCCCAGCCAAAGCTGAGATGATCTCGTGCTGATACGTGGCTTCGGCTGCTCTTTGTCATCTGCCAAACACCTCTGAAAGGTGCTCGGGGGTAGGTGACAGGCCCAGCCCCACGTGCCTGTTTGTAAAACCCCCAGAAAATCCCTGCTGGCACAGGGCAGGGCAGTGTGTGACACTTTTGTGTGTGTGCACGTGTGCTCAGCTGACTGAGGTTTCCCTGGGCTCCCCACAACTAAAATCCTCCATGCTGTGCCAAATCCAAACCTGTTTCACCCATGGTGCTTCCTGCTCACTGCCACCACTTGGGTGGTCAGAAAATAAAAAGATTTATTTGTGCAGAAAGAGGGATGAAGGTGCTGGTGGGTGGGAGGTGGGTGGTGATGCTGCTGGAGGACCAGCCCGGACCTGGCAGCACCCATTTTCCTTAAGTCTGGAAGCAGCTCCACATTGCTTTAAGGCTGCTAAAAAAGAGGGGTGTGGTGGGTGTTTTGGATGATCTGCTTGTATAGCTCCCTGTGTCCACTCTTTGTTAGCATCTGCAGCCCGTTCCCTCAGGTTTTTGGCTGATCCCTGCAATTCTTTGTCTGTGAGCATCATCCTTGAGCATCAGAGGTGAGCGCCAGGTGCCAGAGGATGGCTGGCGCCAGCCAGGGCTGGGGTTGTCCTCAGAGCCCAGCATACCTGCAGGGCTGTGCTGTGCTGGAGCTGCCTCCTGTGCTCTGCAGATGCTGCTTTCTTACCCAAGAGCAGCTTTTTGCAGGTATTAATTACACCTGTCCCTGCCTGGTTTCTTGAAGGGTGGTGAGAGTGAAGCGTGGGCTGGAGGAGGTGTCTCCAGAAATAACCAAGCAGAAATTGTGGGTGAATTTATAATTCTTATCAACTTTGGGCATGCTGTGCTAAGGTGCTCCAAAACCACTCAGCTTTTCCTCCAGCAGCTCCTCTGTAGGTGTGATTTCTTTGTGTACATTCCAGGTAGCTGCAAAGAGTTTACCCTTAAATTTGGATCTGCAAAGAGTTTTGTGTTTGGTAACTGTGGGTTTCCCCGTGGGGCTTTACAACCTCAGCTCAATGAAGGAAACCATGTGTAACCATCCCGGGGACAGGAGCCAGGGTGTGTTTCCCTTGATCTCAAACAGGTTTGATGTTTCACACATCTTCCAGCTCCTCTCCACTCGTCGCCCTGCAGAGAGCACTGCTCCTTTCCCCAAAACACGGATGTGAGGCTCGGTCTTCCCGGAGAAAGGAGATTCTTAAAAATCAATGATCTCTTATTCAAATAGAAATGGTTCTTGGAAGCCCTGAATGTGCCCCAAGAGAGCTGCAGGCTGAGCTGCACTGAGTCACTGCAGACTCTTGAGCTGGGATGTGAGCCGGATGCGTCGGGACCAGCCCATCTGTGGAGACCTCTGGCTTCCTGGGATGGAGAGGCAGCTCTTTAATCTGCCTTTACTAGGAAAAGCCTGCAACTCTCACTTCCCTGAACACTGGAAAAAATGTAGCGTGATAGGTGGAGATGAGAGAGTGACAGAAGGAGGGGAAAGGAGATCAATCCCACCCCGAGGAGCAGCCGTGCCCTTCCTGCGGGGGCCACGTGGGACCACAGTGGCGAAACACCACTGAGCTGTGGGCACAGTTCCCGTGGAGCCCCTGCTTTTCCCCATCATGAATCAAAGCTACCCTGTGGATAGTGGGCAAATCCACCACAAAATAGGTGTTTTTCCCACACAGACTTGGTACAGCCTTTGATAAGAGCCTGTGGAGAGGAGACAGTGCAGGGTGATGCTGGGCAGTGGGGCTGGCAGTGGTGCAGCCTTTAACTGGGGGGGACTTTTTAATCTTTGAAGCAGGGAGTGTGAGGGAACAAAGGAGAGAAATGTTTGCAGGTGATTTCTCATGGACCATCTGGACGTGGGATTTGCTCGGGGAATGTGGATGTAGTCTGTCCTCTGGGGCAGAGGAACAGCAGTGGAAGAGCAGGAGGTACATGGTGTGGGCCATAAGGATCATGTGGTTAATGTCAGGAAAAGAGGCTGCAGCTCCAGCTTGTTGGGGCTGAGCTCTCCTGCCTGGTTCCCTGTAGCAGAGAAGAGACAGGGTGAGAGGGGCAGGGAAAAGGGATGGCACTGAATATGCACCAAAAGAGCAAAAATTTGGTGTAGGACAGCAGGAAACACAGGGAATTGCACTGCAGCACTTGCCTGCTGCTTTCTGTAAGCTGCTGGATCAGCACCCTGCTCCAAAGGAAATAATCAAAGTGTTCTCTGCTCCTGCACCCCAGAGATGTGGTGCTGGGTGTGTGCTGGAGGTCAGAAGTTTTTCTCTGAAGATGCACAGGCTTTGACCTGATGACCACCCCGGCTGTGGTGGCACCCTGGGAATGGAGAAGCATTCCAGGTCCCTGGGGAATAATGTCAGTGTGAACCCTCTGAGCAGGTGCTTGCCCCGCTCCCCAGTGCAGATGCTGCTCTTGAAAGTCCTGCCTGAAGTCTGTGGGCCAGGGAAGCACCTGGGTCAGTCTCTTGTTTCTGCCCCTCTGCCAGGGCAGGCAGCAGTGAACATGAAGGGTTTTTTCCCCCTCCATAAATTCCATTTTCCTAGCAGGTGCCTGCTCTGTCTTGCATCATTTGCGGAGGTGACATCACTCTATCCCTGCCCAAAGCAAATTGGAGGGAGGATGGTAGAAATCTTATTTTTTCCTAATTTTTTTTTTTTTTAAGAAGCAGAGAGGAGAATACTTTGCTCTCAATAAATTTACAAGGTTTTGGGGAAACCTGAAAGTACTTCAATGATGGCAGTTTGGATAGAAAAAGTGTCTATTGATGCTGGAGTTGAGTTACTGCTGACAATTACAAAGTCAAACTACTCCCTTTCCACTGTGCCTCCTGTCAAGCTGATCTATTCCAAGGACGGTTTGAGTTTTCTCTCCCATCAGGAAACTGTCACTAGCTGGCCACATCAATTACAATTTTATTTTTTCATGGCATTGCCTATGGAGTGAAAAATCAAAGAGAGGAGCGATGCTGGTACCTGCTGCCAAGGAGATGGGCACAGGTGACGATGCTTCTGCCTCTTCCTATTTTTTTTCTAGCATGCTCTTTGCTCTTCTCTAAGCATTGTCTCCTTTGCCTTCTCCTGACAATCACAGGGCATCAGGGCTGGGATTCCTTCCAGACCCTTGTTCCATGCCAAAGCTGAGCTTTGAAGAGGTACAGCCTCAGCCACTGCTTTTTTGGGGGGGAAATCCAGCTGGAGCAATGGATGCAAAGGAGGCATTGTCCATCCAGAAGATGCTCTGCCTGCAGCCCAGCTCAGGGCCTGCTCTGAATAGGTGCCCCTGTGACTGTCACCACCTTTGCACAGGGGTTTGCACAAGCTCTGGTGCAAAGCACCACAACCCTGGGCACGTACATGGAGTGTCCTTTAATGTCACCATGTGAGTGTCAGCCAGGTGAGGCTTTTCTGCTTCCTGAGGGGAGTCTGGCCTCTGGTCACATGTGGTTTTTTGGGGTGGAGCCCGTGTGCTCCATTGTCACCGGGCTGGGTGAGAGCAGGCTGACACATGGGGACAAAATCAAACGTTTTTTCCAGCCCTCGAGGTTGTGCAGGTAACCTAAAAATACAACTGGAATGTGGCTGGGCGGTGACATCCTCCCGGGGCTGCTGGCAGAGCCTCGGTGTTATCTGGCCACTGCACGGAGCCTGGGTGTGGCTGTGAGCCCCAGAGGTGGCTGTGCCAATGCCTCTGGTTGTCAGAGACTTTGGCTAAAATGCCCATACCCAAATTCCTCATTGGGCACCAGGAGGTAACATCCTTCTCCCTTGCACATTCTCATCCAGAGCTGGTGGCACTGTGGGTGTGACATCCCCTCTGCTGGGGACACGAGTCCTGTGCAGTGCCGTGATGGATTGCCCCCAAACACAGGCGATCTCATCCCCCATCCAGGGGGACGAGAAAGATAACTCTGTCCCCTTTCCAACTGGATTGAGTTCAAAGGCTCTATTTTAAACCAGAGTTTCCAGGCTGCATGTCCCGTGCATGGTGTGGGCACGAGGGGTTTTCCTGTGGGATGTGTGTGGGAAGGTGAGTGTGTCCCAGGCTCTGGGCAGTGGCTGCGTTGCAGCCTTGACCAGGGAAGCTGCTGCCATTCCTGGTTGGATGGAGAGATGTGGGGGCATCAGGCAGTGTGGTGCTGAGACAGCGCAGCCAGCTGGTGCATGGGCTCTTCTGTGATCAGAGGGGATGAAGTATTGAATGAACATCACCCTGTCCTTGTGGTTAGACAGCAGCTCTTCATTCAGGATAGGTGAAGACATTAATACTGTGCTCCATCCCAAACACTCCTGTAAAAAGCTCCTTTCCAACCCCAAATGGGGCACTTTTGCTGCTCGTGGCAAAGCAGCTCATCCCCATCCCTGGTCCCTGGCTGTGATGGTGACCCAGCCTTAACTGAAGTGGCCTCGGGAGGGGCTGTGTGTCCACAGGGGAAGGGTGGGGAGAGGGGCCCCGTGTTGGCAGGACACTGTTTGAGCTCATTGCTGTTTTTGAGGGTGTGCTCTTCCCCTTATCCGAGCCAGCCCCCTGGCAGGAGGCTGCTGGGAGGGATGGGAGCCATCCTAGTCCCTGGCTGTGCCCTGGCGTACTTGACCCTGTGTGAGTGCCTGAATTCTCCCCAAGATTTGCTGTCCCAGCATCTCTCACCTGTTATGGGGTGACATCCCTCATGGGGAGGCCTTGTTAACCCCAGTGAAACACCTGATGCCTTCTGTTCCTTTGGGATTACGCGTGGCCCTATAAAGGACTGTATAATTAATGGCAAGCGGTGCGCATCTTTCCAGGCCTGGCTGTTCCTACTGCACCAGCAAACTTTTGAAAGAGTTGCCAATGGTGAGACTTGAAAGGATGGCTGGGTTTGTTTTTGTTTCTTCTTTTTTTTTTCTTTTTTTTTTTTCTTGTTTGTTTATTTTTTAAGATGGTTTTGAGATGTCGGGAAGCCCTGCTTTACACCACCCCTGCTCCTCGGGCGCTGAAACCTAACCGGGACTAATTCAAAGGAAATCTTGTTTCCCATCCCACCTGCTGGGTTAGGGACTTTCTGCTCCAAAGCAGCTCTGACTCTGTGGGTGTCTGTAAAGATCCTTGGAGTGTCTGTGTCTGGGTCAGAGGGAATTAGCTGTTAATAGAGTTAGTGATGGAAGGGCAGCACAGCACTTCTCTCCCCAGGAGTGCCGGGGACGGGTGCTGGTGGCTCTCAGTGCCATCTGCAAGAGCAGCTCCTGCGTCAGCATCCTTTATGTGCTGATGATCTGTGCCTGAAACTATACCCTGGGAGTGGAAATGAGCCTGAGAAAATACCTTCCGCAGTCCTTCTGGGGCTTACATAAACACTATTTAAAATTAGAGCCACTCATTATGTTGGTATGTGCGTTTACCTTGACCTCTGACTTTTCAGCCTGCAAATGTGCCTGGTCCAGCACAGCCTGGAGTTGGGAGAGAGCTCAGGAGCAAAGCACTGGTAAATTTTCTATAATTAGTTTAAGGTAAAGAAGCTGGTACAGTATCTCCCCTCCAGGCTGACAGGGAAATCGAAACAAAACTGCAGCTTGTCAGAGCTGAGCCTGGCTTTGATCAGGAACATCAGCGCTGGCTTCTGCTGGAGTGGTTTTGAGGGAAAGGGGAAGAGCAGCAATACTTGGCCACGGCTTTTCTTGCACATGCTTGCAGAGAAATGAATGCTTTTATTTTCCCACTCTCCCTTGCTATTTCCCAGCCAAATCCATGCAGCAATTTATATTTTGCTGCCAGAGATGCCGTCTCGGTTGTCACCCTGGAATAGCTGCTAAGCTCCATGCTGGCATTGTCATGGAACAATATTTCTACTATTTGTTGTGGTAATAGTTGTTAGTGGCAAAGCAATTAACATGTCACCTGCAGCACAACGAAATGTGACCTCTTTCCATCCCAGCACCCCTTTTGTGCCAAAACCAGCGAGTTTGGGCTCCCCTTGGCTCTGCTGGTTGGTGCCAGAGCTGTCCTGGAGCAAGGGTTGCTCCGGTGGGATGCCTGGACCTGCAGGCTGGCTTGGAATGGTTGGATTTGTCAGAAGAGAACGTGTCCCACCGGGATGCACTGTAGCAATCCAGCGCTTCAGCAGCTCCGGGAGCTGGAGTTGGCTCCCCACCAGTTTCCTGTTGACGTCACCTGCTATTTCTCTGCTGCAGTTTTTACAACTGTTGAGCTTTCAAGGGTAATCGGAGCTGAGTCCGGCCAACCTCGGCAGCTGCCGATGAGGGAACGCGGCTCTACCTTCCTCAATTTCCCCTGCTCGCCTTTGCTGCTGCTCCCAGCCTTGGGGACCCTTGGGATCTGGGGACATCGGGCGAGGAGGGCTCTGTAAAGCCGGCGGGCACTTCGGGCCATGCATTCCCACTGAAAAGAATCATCGGTGCTTGCAAGAAGTGCTGTGCGCTGGATCCTGCAGGAATTTTTTCCCCTCCCTCCTCCAGTCCGCCCCCATCCCTCTCTTCTGCCAGGCCTGTTGGCGCTGCTCTTCATTTCTGGGAAACCATGGACAAGAAGCAAGGTAGATGTTGCAATTTCCAAAACACGTGGTGGGGGAGAGCAAAGGGCTGATTTTGGTGCTAAAAGGGGCAGTGTAACTTTTTAGGGTCAATCCATGCGGTTTTGTTTCTCCTGGCTCGGGTGGGGGCTCGGTCTTTGCAGCTGGGATTCTATTTTTAAAGCACTGGAAAAGTTGCATGTTTTGTGTGGGGTTAAAACTCCGTTGTCTTAATTGTAAAAAAAAAAAAAAATCAGATCCAGCATGTCTAAAGGAAAATATGCAGAGGGTAAAGCTGGCTTCTAGCTCTGGTTTGAGTTGCATTCCTGGGACGCTGGGTTTTTCAGCAGCTCTTTGTGGTTGTCCCCTGCCTGTTGCACGGGAAAGGTGGGTGCCCACGGCCCCAGAAATGGGGAGCTCTGATTCAGCACAGGCTGACAGGCTGTTTTGGGGCTGCAAGGGGCTTTTTTTGCAGCGTGGTTTTTTCCTGCTGCTCGCTGGCAGTTTTGCAGAAGTGAGTAGCGCGCTGACCCACGGGAGCCCCTCTGCAGCAGGACCTTGGCAGGCCGATGAGTGATGGCTCTCGGCAGGTTGAGAGCCCTTTTTCCACTCCCATGGATAGCTTTTTCCACTCCCAACAGTGGAAAACAGCACAAAGTGTGCCTGTGAGGAGCTGCCTCTCATGACCAAGCACCCAAATTCCCCTCTCTGCTCTGCACCCTTCCTCGAATTTTTTTTTTTTTGTTTTTCCTTGACGCTTCTTTGTTCCAGCTCTTTCTTTGCAGCAGGGCTGGGATCAACCCTCCAGCCTTCTGCCCTGTGGCATTTGACTCTCCTCGGATCGAGGAGAACCGGGATGCATCCAAAACATTTCTCCCAGCACTAACAAAGCATTGCAGCTCTCTGAGCAGCCTCCCGTGCCCAGGACTTCACCTGGGGCTGCAACCAGAGCCCCGGGGAGGCAGTGAAGAGGTTTAATTTCAAAGGTCGACTCAGGCAAATAGTTTTATTTGCAGTTCTTTAGATTGTCCTGTTCGTTTCTCTCTGCCCACGCCAGCGGAGTAGGAAGGAAAAACCTCCCGTGGAGAGGTGCAACTTAATAGGGCTGAAGTTGGTGGTGGCAAAAATGAGGATTCCGGTGTTGAATTAGGCAGTTCCAGGAAATGTCTGGTGGTTCTTAACTGATGGTGGTTATAGCATGAGAAAAAAAACTTGTTGGGCTTTCTTTTTTTTTTCTTTAGGAGGAAATGGTTCCTTTCTTAGCATAAAGGATGCAGTTACGTGCCTGCAGCGTCACGTGGGTTGCAATTTCATCCGCACCAGGAACTTCTGTCAGCTAATTTTCCCCTGCCAGGGTGTAGG
Organism: Pardalotus punctatus; assembly: GCA_013400915.1. Lineage (NCBI taxonomy): Eukaryota > Metazoa > Chordata > Aves > Passeriformes > Pardalotidae > Pardalotus > Pardalotus punctatus. The sequence goes on along the minus strand of VZTX01010399.1, from coordinate 147,013 downwards.
GCACTGTGCCGTGTGTGTCCGTGGCTGGCAGTCCCTTCCTGTGCCCGGAATGGTGCTCTGCCATCCCATGGGCTCGGGGCTGGCAGCAGAGCCCTGGAGCTTGCAGGGACAACCAGGACACGTCCCCAAATCGCCTTGTCCTGCTGCTGCCTTTTGGCCTTTGTGGAGGGATCTCTTGAGGGGAACTTGTGCTTGCAGACACCGTGTTCTGTGCTTGCAGACACCCCTCTTGCAAGAGCCCAGTGCCCTGGGAAACTGGAGTGTTTCCAGGATTTTCAGGTGACATAAGCAGTTGTGCACGTTCTAGCAATTCCTCCTGCAGCGACCCTCCCGGGATCCCAAAAGTGGCAGGGGTTGTGCTGAGTCTCAAGTGCAGGAGAGGCAGTGCCAGGGACTCTCCAGTGGGAAGGAGCTGGGAGCAGCTGTCTGCGGGGGCTGAAGGCAAGTGCTGCCCTGTGACTGAAGGGTTTGAATTGCAGGGTCATGTCATGCCCATCCCACTGCCTTTCTGCTTCACTCTTTTTTCCCTTTGTTTTATTCCCTTCCCTAGTTTTTCCTGCACTCTCATTCACACTGAACAGTACATGGGCTCTCCCTGGGGAGCTGTAGAGGCACTGGTGCCACAAGCAGTGGCAGAAGTTGGTAGCAAGGAGTTAGGCCAGCCTTTGGGAGCTGGAAATCTCATGGCAAATTTTAGGAGAGCTGTAACAAATGAATCCAACCTCTGCCTCAGCTCCCTGGCTGCAGGGCAGAATCCTGGGTGATTTTATTCCTGCAGGCATGGGCTGGTCTGGGTTTTCTGCCCAACGTAAGTGGCGCAGGCAGAGCCTGGGAGTGGTGGTGTAGTATCTCTGGTTTAATCAGTGCTTTTTCAGGTTGGAGCTAGGAAATGCTTTTTGAAGCTAGGCAGGACAGGCTGGGAAGGGGATGGCTGCTGACTCCAGCACTGGGAAGTCAAGGGTGGTAGTTTGGAAGTGCAGGGAAGTGTGCAGGGTGCCTGTGACAGCAGAGTTCATGGCCAGTGCACATTAAATGACTCTCCTGTATGGAGCAGGGAGTTTGGGACAGGGAATCTCTGTGTCCCTTGCTACCCTGCTATCCCGTGCTGCAAATCCTGCCTGCGAGCTTGGGTCCCACTGGACAATACACCCGTGATTCCCAACCCTAGACCTGGTGCTTCCAGCTCCCTCCAGCCTCGGTCCTGCAGCCAGGGCTGAGGAATGGCTGAGGCCATCCTGCAGGAGGCCTGGCTTGGGATCCAGTGGACCCTGCTCCTGCCCTGTGAGTCACGGCCGTGGTGCCAGGGGAGCCGCTGGCAGCACAGAAGGCGCTTTGTGCCGGCTCTGCGGGGTTACTATGGCAATTGGGGAGAGGGAGAGCAAACAGATGGAGCAGAATCCCAGCCAGGACAGGGGGATTTCAGGGCTTCATGGAGAGGTCTGGTTGGTAACTGCCTGGGGGGGCTGCATGCAGAGCAGAGTCCAGTCTGAGTTTTGGAGCAGGTCCTGGGGCTGAAATACTTGGTACAAGGTTCCTGCTCCCCTGGGATGGAATGGGATGTGTGCCCACGGCGAGCTCCACAACTTGCCTGAGTGCAGAAGGACTCAGGGGACCCCAGTTTCTAGATTCTGTTCTTGGCCTCCCACACTGAGCAGCAAGAGGCTGGGAGTGGGAAGGGCAGGCATTTCTGAACCCACGGACAACATCTTTCCTTTGGCTTTGTTTTGCATTTGCTCCTGTCGTTACTCAACTGGGTATTTTGCAAAGTGCCATCAGTGGGTGTCTGGGGCTATTCATAGTGCCCCTTCCAGCCCTGCTGGGTGGGTGATGGGGAAGGAAAACTGCAGGCTCACAAATTACAACTTGTGATTGCTCTGACATGGTCGGGTGGTTTCCATCCAAGTGGGATCGGTTTGGGGTGGAGTGGCTCCTTGACTGGTTTCACTGAGCTGGAAGTTCACATCATGGGAACTGTGCTGGTCTTGGAGCTTGTGGGTCAGCTCTGATGCAGGGAAAGTGGCACATCAGATGGGGGTATGGACTGATCTGTGCTGATTCCCTCAGCAGGGAGGGATGCTGCTGGTCCTGCAGTTGGGACCTTTGCAGTGTGTTCCAGACCAGCTCGGTGAGGTTTGCATTTGGGGAAGGATGTGGCAGGAAGAGTGAGTTCCAGGCACGTGTTTCATCTTGGAGCTGGCAGGGCACAGGGATGGGGGCTGTCAGTGCTGGGGACATGTTGGACCTGTGTCACCCTTCTGTCCTGCTGCAGCTGCAGGAGCTCTCGCACCGTGCTGCCTCTCCTGCTGAAATTCCAGCTCCTCACCGCTCCCCTCCCTTCCTGGCAGCCTTTGGAGTGCTGGACTTTGTCCACACGCCTGCTCCTGGCAGCCAGGCAGGTAGGAGCTGTTTTGAAAGGCTGTCCAAGGCCACCCTGAGCTGTCTGCTCCCAGCCCCGTGCCTGGAGCACACCTTGATATTCCTGCTTTCCAATGCATCTTCCAGCTCTGTGCAGCCAGAAGCACCTTTAGCTGCAAAGTGCAGCTGCCCCCTTGTCTCTCCTGGGGGTGTCAGGACCTCGATGCTCTCAGCTGCAGCACTTCAGCCCCTTGGAGTCAGTTTATTTTCCCAGGGAGCTGGGGTGATATTTTCGCCTGCAGGTTTCTGGCCTGCCCTGGCCCTGCCTGAGCCCCCTCTGCAGCAGTGGGTATTGTTATCTCAGGGCTGTTTGGAGTTGGAAGGAGGGGGACAAGAGCATCCTCTTGCCAGTCACTCCTGGTGCCTTGTCCGGGTGCCTCAGCCTGTGCAGGCTGGGGTTCGTGACGGGTTCACTACTGGCTGACAGGCAGCTCAAATCCGTTTTTTCCCTGTTTTCCATCCGTTGTGCATGGGGTGTCCCCTCTCCTGCTGGGACTAACCCCTTGGTTTTGCTGGATGCCTGGTGGTCATTGCCCTCCATGCCAGATCCAACTCTGGCTCTTCCCAGGAAGGCTAGGCTGTGGCCAGGGCCCTGGGGGTCAAGGAGCCTCTGGACAGGGAACGTTTTTGGGAGCCCTGCACATCACTAATGGCGTGGGGACCTCTTGTGGCTGCAGAAGCGGGGATGGGGCCAGGCTTGGCTGCGCTCCCAAAGCCCAGCTGCCTCCCTCTCCTGGAGCTCTCCTGGGTCCATGAGCCATGAGGGATGCAGGGCTGCTGTGTGGTTTGGCTGGAGCATGAAGACTGAGCTGGTGTCTCCTTTCTGTCTTTTAGATTCCAAAGGATCCTTGGAGCCACACAAACCAGGTAAGTGCCCAGCAGAAATCACAGCTTTAACCCCGGAAGGGGTTTAAATCCCAAAGAGAGAGGATTGTTAATGGCCATGAAGGGTAAAGAGCACTTTTGGGGTACAGTGCTTGGCTGCAAAACCTGGAAAATGGTCTCTGTCAGTGCACCCCTGGATATTTCTAAAGAAATGCTCAACAGTGCCATTGAGACCCACTTGTGCTTGTGGCTCTTGCCTGAAATTTTGTCAAGTGGTCACTGTGACCTTCTTGGCATTTTGCTGACCATGGTGAGGGGTCCAAGCCCTGGATTCCCTGCTGGGAAGAGGATGCTTGAATTAAAAAAGCAAAAATCCATTTGCTCACGTGTGCATCTTCTCTTCCAGTGAAAGGCAAGAAGAAACGGGATCTGAGGATAACATGTGTCCCCATCAAACCACCCGTTGCCAACACAACGTAAGTATCTCTGCTGCTTAAAGAGGTTCTCCAGAGCTGGATTTGGCACTTTATCCAGAGGAATGGCCTGTGAAGACTTCCCAAAAGCAGCATAGTTATTCTTTTCTCTTAAGCTCGGGCTTGTGGGTGATGGGAAGGAATTGCAGATGTGTGTGCAGACACGTGCACAGCGTGTGTCTCTCTGGGAGGTGCCTGTTTCATTTGAAATGTCCTAAAGGCAAAGACTGGGAATCCTCTGGAAAGCTCTCCTCAGTCTTTCTGCCATGGCTCTGCCAATGCCAAAGGGCAAAGATGGGGTAGAGAGAGTGAATCTGCCTGAGGGAAGAAGAGGGAAAAGGTTTTAGTGCAGGGAAAGAGAAGAGGTGATGGTAGCTGGACCACGACAGAAGCCAGAGGCACAAAGGCTGGGGAGTGCTTTACATGACCTGAGTATCAGAGTTTGAGTTGTTTGCAGCTCCTTACCCTGATAAAAGGACGACACAGACGTCTTGCACTGTTGTGCTGTTTGGTGCTGGGGCCAGTGCCCAGCAGTATCTCAGGGCACTGGAATTTCTCCCTTGCCCTGTTTGCTTCGAGCTGCTGATGCTTATTATGCCATGGAGGAGAGCCCAGGGTAGCAGTGCTTGGTTTGACAAAGAGCAGACAGCTAAAATTCCTCTACCGTGGTGCTCTTCCAAAACACTTTGGGCTGCATCGCCCCTGCTGAGTCTTGTTTGCTCCAGAAACCTGTTCTAGAGAACTCTCCCAGCTCCAGGAGAGCAGTGAAATCCCCAAAAGGGAAATATCACTGCTGAAAACCCCAGGTAGAAAGGGAGGGGCAGGGGAGCTCCCCCACTGATGCTGTGCTGCCTCGCACTGCCGAGCCCTGTGTGACAGCCACCTCCTTTCCCCGTGGGCACACCTGTCTCTGCTCCTGCCAGAGTTTGAATTTCCCCTGGAGAAGGCCTCATGCTGGAGTCTGCAGGGCTTTGCATGCCCAGAGGCTGGTGCAAGCTGTCCACAACTCCTTTTCTCCCTGCTTTTCAAGCTGCAGTGCAAATATTTGTGCAGTGCAAAGCTTTTGCTCAGAGCCCAAAGTACTTCCTTGAAGCCGGAGGTTGCTCTGATGGGAATCGAGACTAAACTGGTTGGGCAATCTCTGCTCTTAGAAGCTCCCAGCGGATGGGGAGAGCCCAGAAGTGAAGCACAAGGGGCAGAACACTCATGATGGCTCTAAAAGTACCGTGCTGCCCATAATGGGAAGTGGGCAGCAATGAGGAAAAAAGCCATAAAGGACAACTTTCGCCTGCCTGGCGTTGTGCAAAGGGTGCCACCGAAGTGCTGCCTGCTCTGCCTGCCTGGAACAGGCAGCAGAGTGTACACAAATGACTCATGGGGGAGGAATTACCTGTTGTTCCCTCGCGTGCGTTTCGGGCTACATGGCTGTGCTGTTACAACACCTGCCTGTCAAAACATGACAGCTGAGCTGCTCTGCCACACAAACGTCTCATCCCGCCACTCTCGGCTCCTTGGGCTCCTTTCCCGAGCAGGAATGGTTTCAGAGCCTGGTGGTTTGGTTCATGTCTCGCCTGGCAGACTCCCCGAGGTTCTCACTGTGCCTTGTGGGTGTGGGGTGAGGTGGTACTGGCACGATTTAAAGCCTTTGTGGGCGTTTGGAGGGGGCTGGTTGGAACCCACCATGAGGTGCAGCAGGGAAGGCAGCGGCTGAAAGTGCTCAAAGCAATGTGACACCTGGCTGTGGCCAAGAGGGTGAATGAAACTGGGCTTTCTCCTTACTCTGTCTCTTTTCTTGCAGGCCCCCGAGGAACTTGGACTCCAGGGCGTTCATTACCATCGGGGATAAAGTACGTGTCAATGGGGTTTCTTTTCTTGCTTGCTTCCAGTTTTGTTCTCCCTGGGCATGGAGAGCTTTGTGGATTGTGCATTGCAGCCTGTCTGATCAGGAGTGCAGCCTCGTGGGATGCAACTTTGCAAGGATGGGGCATCCCACAGCAGGACCTTTTCCCTGTGGAGCAGTGGGGTGTCCGTGTATGTTTAGAGCAGTGACTGTTGGGGAGCTGAAGGTGGCTCGTCCCTGAGCCCGTGCACTCAGTGGCTGGGCTCTCCTGCCTGCAGGAGGCAGGTGGGTGCCATCAAACGTGGGCAGTTTTGTCCATAGTGGGAGATCTCAGCACTCCCTTGACAGCCCCACCAGACACCTTGGTCTGAATGGATGGAGAGAAGCTGTGGCTGCCCCATCCCTGGAAGTGTCTAAGGCCAGGTTGGACGGGGCTTGGAGTAACCTGGGCTAGCGGAATTTGTCCCTGCCCATGGCAAGGGGTGGGAACTGGATGATTTTTAAGGTCCCTTCCAATCAAAACCATTCTATGCTGACCCAGCCCGTCTGCCCTAAATGAGGGTGGCCTCACCAAGCTCATGGACTGCCCCAAACAAAGTCCCTTTATCCTGAGTAACCACAGGTCTGTGTTACTTCCTGAGGCCCTTGAGAAGCTGGGCACAAAGCTTCTCACTGGTTCTCCAAAGTCTTTCCTAGTGACCTGATGAAAACCACTGCTAGAAATAGCCACTGTCTCTCTTTTATTTCATTCTCTTGTTATGGGCTCTCCTGGGGCTGCAGAAGCTGTTTGCAAACGGGCTAAAAATACCCTGCATTGGATCAGCCCTATATCTGGACCATTCCAGGCTGGGAGGTGGCTTGGCTGATGAGATCTGGGTCTCTTGGCCTCAGCACAAGGACTGGGGAAGAGGAGAGGAAGCTTTGGCTGGGTCCAGGGAACAATCCTGCTGCCTGTGCTGTTTTCTGGGCCTGGTGTCGTGTGTAGCAAGGACTCAGGGAGAGATGCTCTCTGTGACAGCTTGGGCATGGTGTGTGCAAGGGGACAGTCCTGCAGCTTAGGGAAAACTCTCAAGAGTCACTTCCTTGCCTGCTCCAGTGTTTGTAGGAAGGGTCTGGTCCAGGTATTTTGGAGTGACGTGATGGAGAAGAGGACTTGGGCAGAAGTCCAGCTTTAGGAGTGGGGGTGGATGGTGACCTCAGGTCCATGGGATCTACACAGGACATGCTGTGCATCCCATTGTCCTGGGAGGGGAGGGAAGTGTGGGCTCTGTGTGTGCATCCATCACCTCTTGTTGCTGGGCAGGGCAGTGCTGGTTCCTGGAGTGTGCTGGGAACCGCCAGCTTCTGGGGAAGCCTCAGGGCAAATGCCAGGAAAGGAAAAACACAATAACCAGGAACAACTGCAGAACATGTGTCCCGAAAAGCACCACCAGATCCTTCCTGGAGGCCCCTGCGCTGCTCCTCTGCCAGCTGCCCGGGGCAGGAGGTCGGACGTGTCCCCTTAGCCCTGCTCTCCTCATTTCAGATCCACATCCTGCCCAGGAAAGGGCCGGCACCTTCCTGTGCTGGGCAGGGCATAGCTCAGCACTGAGCTCAGGCACAGCCCTACCTCACTCCCCACCCGCCACATCTGGCTGGAGCCAACAGCCACATCTGGCTGGAATCAGTAGAGCCGGAGAGCTGGTGGCTGCTGCCTGTGCTGTGGCCAGTGCCAAGGGGACAGTGCTGGCCAGGGGCCCAGCAGCCACATCTCCCAGCCTGGCTCCTCCACACCAGAGGCCGTTTCCTCTCTCCCCGCTCAGGGCGTAGCTCGCAGGCACCGTATCCGGAGCTGTGCTGTGCTTGTTTCCCACCCTCACTGCCTTTGTGGCCACTGGGGCAGTTTGGCATCCTGGTATTATTTTTGTTCCCTGAGACCGGAGGAAAGCTGGAGGCTGGATAAAGCCTGGCTAAAAGGAGGCCTGTGACTTATTAGGAGCGATGAATGCAGTGTTTAAAAATAGCCCGTGTCTCACTTGGTTCGTGCCCTGCCCAGCAGAGCCAGCAATTACAGGGGAACGTGTCTTTAGGGAAACTAGTTTGTGGATTGTGCAGGAGCTCGCTGGCTCCCTGCTGTGTCAGGCACTGGCTGGGGTGAGCACTGGCCATGGTTTTTTGCCAGCTTGAAGCAACACTTAGGTAGTTGTTTTCTTGGTGTTAACTCAGGTTTTACCTTGCTGGCAGCTTTTTGGTGGTAGGAGAAAGTATTGAAAGCAGGTAAAACCCGTTTGAACTCCCTGATAATTAGAAATGGAGTTGCTGTGTGCATCCCATCTAAGAGAGGCTTTGCACAGGTTTTATTAAATACTCAGAGGTGTATTTGTGACTGATGATTTTTGGGATGCGGGGCGAGGTGAGGGATCCCTGGCTGCTGCACACAGGGGTTTGGAGCTGTGGTGGAGGCTCCTGACTGCTGCCCATCTTGGTACAGGAGCTGTTAATATCATGCAAATAGTTAAGCAAATGCAGAAATACGCCCATATGGGTAATCCCCTGCAGGCAGAGAGGCACCAACCTTTGGTGCCCTTTATGGTGGCAGCGTGCCCTGGCTTAAAGGATGAAAGTCCTGATCTCCAGCTGCAGAGGGGGAATTAAATGAGCCCTGGTGAGTGTGGGGTGAGAGGGTTTGGGCTCTGATTAAACAGAGCCAAAAATACACCCATCTTCTCCAAGTGTGGTGCCTCTGAGGTCCTGTAGGTTACTGATCTTTGAAACGCTCTGCAGAGCGAGCTGAAAGTATTGCTGATACCCTTGTTGATAAATGTGCTCGTCCCTGATGTTATTTTGTCCTCTCTCCCTGAAGAACTTCGAGGTGGAAGCAGATGACCTGGTGGCCATTTCGGAGCTGGGCCGTGGGGCCTATGGCGTGGTGGAGAAGGTCCGGCATGCACAGAGTGGCACCATCATGGCTGTGAAGGTGAGGACACCTGGGGGGGATGGTGGTCAGGACGGGCAGCTCCAAGGGAGCAGAGGAACTGCTGAGCTCCCTGGTTGTGGCAAAGTGGCCATGGGCTTATCTGGGTTTGGTAGCTTCTGGTGTTTCTGGTGGGGTCTGGCTGGTGAAGGGTCTGTGCTGATACTGGCTGGGATTGATAACAAGCTTGGAAATCCAGGACTGGTGCCTGCAGTGCGAGGCTGGGATGTCAGAGTGCCTGTCCAGGCTGCTGGCCTGGCCCTGCATCCGCTGCAGAGCTTGCCAAGGGTTTGGCACTCATTAAGGTTCTGTCTGGCAGAGGGAATCTGGGCGTCTCCTCCTGGGTGCTGCTGGCTGCAAAATAAGGATAAAACGCTTGCTCTGGCCCCAGAGCTGCGGGTCCTGAGTCAGATGGGGGGATGATGGTGTTACCCCACCTACACCAAACCCTTCTTCTCTGATATTTGTCCCAGAGGATTCGAGCCACTGTGAACACGCAGGAGCAGAAGAGGTTGCTGATGGACCTGGACATCTCCATGAGGACAGTTGACTGCTTCTACACTGTCACCTTCTATGGAGCCCTCTTCCGTGAGGTACTGACCTGGTGGGTGCCTGGGGGGCACCTGGGGCCGTGGGATTGCACTGGAGGCACCAAACTGTCCCCAAACACCTCTGTGTTCTTCAGCCCAGCTCTTTAGCTCCCACAGATTTCCAGGGAATTCCCCCTCAACTGCTTTCTCTCCATCTGCAGGGTGACGTGTGGATCTGCATGGAACTCATGGACACCTCCCTAGATAAATTCTACAAGAAAGTACTGGAGAAGAAGAAAACCATCCCTGAAGACATTTTGGGGAAAATGGCTGTGTCTGTGAGTGGCTCTTGGGTTCTTACATGGGTTTGTGCATCCCCTGAGCCTGTTGGAGGTCTCTCCTGAGGCCTGTGGTGTGTTTGCAGTGAGAGGCTGCTGCTGTGTGTGACTGATGGGTGCTTTTTCACTCTGTTTGTCCCCAGATTGTACGAGCTCTGGAGCACCTGCACAGTAAACTGTCTGTAATCCATAGAGGTAAATGCTGGATGGGGTTAGTGGAGTGTGGCTGGAGATCTAACCTTGAAATAAGCTAGGGGAGGACTCCTTTTCCAGGAGATGTGTGGTGTGTCCCTCTGGGATGCCTCAGGTGGAATCTGCTGGTGCTTAGGACCATGGTGGACAAATCTGGATGCTCAAAACTCATTCCTGAGTTGCATCCCTTCTTGCAGGATGTTGTTCTCTTCCTCCTTTCCAGATGAAGGGCTGAATGTAACAACAAAATTCCTCACTACCAGTATTTTATGAGCATCTCTGTCTCTCTTGGAGTACAGAAATGCCTTGAAGGCAGCTCTTGGAGACAAAATCCCCAAATCCTCGTGGCTGGGTAGTTTTAGCGAAGTGAGGGCTGAAGGAGATCTTGTAAAATCACAGATGGGAATTGTAAAACCCAGGTCCTGTTCTCTGATACAGTCCCTTGTGCAGTTGTGGACAGATCATGATGTGCATGAGACAAACTGTCCTGACAATTTGGTAGAGTTGTGCTTTTAAGGCTCTGCTGGGCACATGAATCTCTCCTAAAGAGCTGGGGATTAACTCCTCAGCATTTTATTTCAACCTTTTGACCTGCCTGGTTGGAGAGGGAACTTGCTCTGCCTGGAGGACATGGTTGTAGTTTACCTGTGAATGACTTTTATTGAAATAAGACTGGTGGGGTTTTGCTTCCCTTCCTTTGTGTTGGGGCCTGCCTGGTCCCTCCCAGGCCTGCAGGGAGTCGTCTGTCTGGTCTCAGACTCTTCAATACCCCTGCAAATGCCCAATTTGCCCTTTTGCATTTTCTTTTAGATGTGAAACCTTCCAACGTGCTGATCAACAAGGAGGGACACGTGAAAATGTGCGACTTTGGGATCAGTGGCTACTTGGTGGACTCTGTTGCCAAGACCATGGATGCTGGCTGCAAACCCTACATGGCTGTAAGTACAACCCTGTGCAGCCCTGACTGCAAGAGGCTGCTTAGAAATCACTCTGCTCCACCTCCACCCTGAGATAAAAACTGCTCGAGAGTTCTCAGGTCTCCCTGGCTCAGCAGAGCCTCCGAGGATGGGATCACCCTCCCTGTAAGCCCAGCTCTGTGTGTTAATCCTGCAGGGACTCTCTCCCTCTTCCCCTTCCATTTGCAGAAAGATAAAATACTGGCTGGTGCTGGTTGTGGTGCTTGGAAGGGCTGCTTCTTGTTGGATAGAAAGTGCTGAGGCTTTTCTTGGCAGGATTGTTTCATTTCATCCTCAAGTCAGTGTGAATTTCCCTTTGCCATCTGTGGCATCCATGTGGGAAGCGTGTGCTCCTGAGGCAGGGATCGTGCAAGTCTCACTCTCCTGCAAAGAGGCAGAGTTGATGGGAGTTGTGTGGAGCAAGATGTGGCATTCATCAGTGCTAGATTAACCTCAGACCCTGCCTCCCTGGGGACATGAGCCAGGGAAATCCACCCAGCCTGGCTTTTGGAGCCACAGATTTGCTCTGTGGGGTTTGCCCTGGGAAAACAGGAGTTTTAACATCTCCCATTTTGCTTTTACAGCCGGAAAGAATAAACCCTGAGCTGAACCAGAAGGGCTACAACGTGAAGTCGGATGTCTGGAGCCTTGGCATCACAATGGTAATGCCAAGGGCTGGGATCTGTGTCTGCAGCCCTGGGGTTGGGATGGGGTTTGGGCAGGTGGGGCTGTGCCCCTGCTGTGAGCAGTGGCAGCTGGGTGGGTGCCCATCAAACGGGACTCAATTTGAGCATGATAGCTCAGGGCATGAGGTTAATTACCCGGGGAATTGAGGCTCCCAGCGGACAATATCAGGATGACAATGAGTATCCAAGCTGAGTGTCCGAGAGTCTGGCTTTTAATTGCTCTGCAGTTCCCTGTGTGCTGGCTGAGGGGTGGTCAGTGGAGCAGGGTTTGCTGCAGCTGGGGCTCAGCCTTCCTGCTTCACCCCCCAGAGCCTTGCAGGGGATCCCAGTCCTGCTGCAGTGAGGGCTGCTCTGTGTGGTTTGCAGCAAATCCTGCCTGCTGGGTAGCTCAGGGCAGCCAACAGGAAGGGGAAATACTTTCAGTTCCAAAATTGCAGCTGCTCGGGATGGTTTATCTGCCTCATGCAAGAAACAGATCTTGCAGAAAGCAGCTGAGATCCTCTGGCGCCAGAGGACAAAGGAAATCCCAGCTGTTGGCTCCAAGGGATGCTGCCTGAGAAACACAGCTCCTGCTTTCCAGGAGACTGTCTCTCTGAGGGTAGATTGTTTTCAGGAATTTTTCCTGTGTCCTCTGAGCTGTGGCCTTTGTTTTGGGCGCTGCATCCCTGCATTTGTGTGTGCTGTGTCTTGGCAAATATTCCCTCTTCCCCAGCATGGTCTCATCCAGAGTGCCAAACCCAAGCCCCTCTCCCCATGCCAGTGCAGAGCTGGGCTGGCTGACTGGAAATGTAATCAGCTCTGAGCTGCAGGAAGCTGTGGGATGGGAGACTGAGTGATGGAATATCCAAACCTTTCCAAAGCAGGAAGGGAGAGAGGACCTTGCTGAAACCTGGCCAGCCTGCAGCTGAATGGAGCCCCAGACTGTTTGGTTCCCTCTCGTGTCTTCCTCCTGGGCTGGCTTCCTGGGTTTTTTGGGTTTTTTTTGTTTTGTTTTCTTTATGAAGGGGTTGGATTGATTTCAGCCCAGACCTTTTTTTGGGCCATTGAGTTGCAGGGCTATTCCTGGCCTTCCTGGGCTGGTGGCTTCATTCAGTTTTCCAGCAGCAGGAACTGAGCTGCCCTGACCTGAGCCAGGGGCAGGGAGGGACACTGGGCTCTGTCCCCACTCTGCCCTTTCAGGTTTGTTATTCCTCCATCCCCTCCACACTCTGCCAGGCAGGTCTGGAGGTTCTGTTGCCCATTTTGAGACAGGAAGTGATCCTTGGCATGAGGAGACTGCCCAAGAGCTGTGACAGCTTTTTCCTGCTTAAGGGAGATGGAGCAGAGGTGACTTGTAGCAAGAACCAGTAACTGAGGTGGTTTTGGTAAAATGATGTTCTAGCACTTAATTTTTGTTGGGTTTGTGGATTTTTTGTGTGTTTAGCTCATACAGTCCCAGCCCAAGGCCCAGAGGCTGCCTTAGGGCCAGCAGAGCACTTTGGTAGCCGGTGCAGAAACTGTGTGCTGTTACTATTATCTTGTTAAATAATCCCATTTTACATATCTTTGGTGGCTTCCTGTAAATGCATTAATATGCTGAACCAGCCTCAAAAGGAAGTATTTTTGGCCTCTGGGTCTTTGTATTTAAAAAAAAAAAAAAA
>VZTX01010399.1:79542-129235 GCA_013400915.1 Pardalotus punctatus | reverse complement strand
CCGGGCCACGGTGGGATGAGCCCGGACCCGCGGGATGAGCCAGCCCTGCCAGGACGAACATCCACCGGCACCCCGAGGGATGAACCCGGACCCGCGGGATGAGCCAGCCCTGCCGGGACGAGCATCCACCGGGACCACGAGGGATGAGCCTCCACCGGCGGCGGGACCCGGCGGAGTCCCCCTTTTCCATCCCAACCTGCTGTGACCCCCTCTCTCAGCACCTCCCCACCCTCCCTCGAGGGTGCGCGGCCGGGATTGAGGCAGGAGGGTCCGGGGGATCGTCCCCACGGGGGACGGACCTGCAGGTTTGGCGGGGGACTGGGAGCAATGAAACAGCTCCCAAATATTTTCCCTGTCAGCCCTCTCCAGGCAGGATCAGGGCGAGGACACCCGGTCCCTCAAGCACGGGGATCTTGGTGGCGATGCTCTGCCCGGAGATGGGGCTGAGGGGGGTCAGCGATGCTGGGGAGAGCAGGGACCGCAGGAACACCCATCCGTGTGGTGTGGGGACACTCTTGGAGGGAGCCCGACCTGCCGGGAGCTGGAGTCTGCTCTGTTCCAATTACCAGCTTAATAGCTACATCGAGACCATTAAAAATGCATCAGTGCCTCCGAGGAAAGAACTTCAGGAGAAGTGGAAAATTCATCACTTTGAGTTCCCTTATTAGGAGAAAAGGTGCTTTTTTTCCCCCCATTTGTCTCAAACAGAGGCAAAAAGAGGTTATTTCTGCCTGGTGACTTCCCCATGGGACTATCACAAGGTGTGAACAGGCAGCGCCCAAACCTGGGTGAGCGGGACACAGCTTCCCTTTCCTGCGGAGAAGGGAAAACTCAGCACATCCAACACAGGGAGAGGACATGGGGACCATCAGGGCTGCAGCAGCTCAGTCCTCCTCAGATGAAGGGCCAGCAGCCTTCCCTGCCCTGTGCTGAGAACATGCATTGGGAGCAGTCCCTCTGAAAGGGCAGACCCCAATGCGCTCCCCCAGTACAGTTGTGGGTGTTTGTACTGGTCATACTGGCCCTTTGCAGGGCTGGTTCATCAGAACTGCAGTGGTAGGACAAGAAGTAAAGGGTTCAAACTGAAAGGGAGGAAATACGGGTTCGATACACAAAATAAATTCTTGTCTGTCAGTGTGTCAGCCCTGGCACAGGCTGCCCAAAGAAGCTGTGGTTGCCCCATCCCTGGAAGTGTCCAAGGCCAGGTTGGATGGGGCTTGGAGCAACCCAGGACAGTGGAAGGTGTCCTTGCCCATGGCGGGGGGTTGGAACTCGATGATCTTTAAGGTCTTCCAACCCAAACCATTCTGTGCCTCCATTCTATGGTGGTTCTCTCCAGGAGCTCCTGAGCTGGAGCTCACGCTGTGCCTAAGAGCTGTGTGCGGAGGAGGGCTGGCTAATGGATTAGCAGGGGGTGTGATGATGCAGCCAGTTTTCTGGGGCTGAGGGTTATTTATTTTGCTTAATTTTTCTTTTTTTCTTTTTTGTTTTTTCTTTTTTTTTTCCCCGCAGACAGTGGCTGAGCCCGTATCTAGGACAGGTTTGGTTTTTTTTGGTTCAGGTGGCCTGTGGGCACCTTGTAGATCGATCGTGTAAATTAGCGAGTTCACGCAGGCCACGGGTTTGTACGAGACATGTTCAATCCTCCCCTAATAACTGCCTCACCCAGAAACTTCCAAGGCTCTTGTAGCACCTAAGCACTAATGAGCTGAAGCTGCAGAATAGCAATGAGACCTCAGGAATATGGATCAGCATTTCCTGGCCCAGCCAGAGGCTCTAAAATCTTTTCAGCTGGCACCTGGAGGGACCACAGCAGCCCAGATGGGAGGGAAGGGTTTAAGCAATGTGCATTGGGTGGAGAAGGTCCTTGCTACCCATGAGGAGCTGCTGGGGGTGTCCCCCAGTTCTCCTCTTCGAACAGAAGGCTAAGTGGCTCGTTTTGAGTTGAGGAGAGCTCAAAGTCTGGTTTAACCATCATTATCCAGGTGTTTTGGTGCCCTCCTTTTTCCCAATGATAACTGGTCATCCCTGGATATGAGTTTCTATGTTCTGCTCTGATTTTACCGCTGGCTCGGACAAAGCATCTCCAAGCATTTTCTGTCTGTCCCAGCAGCCTGGTTTGCAAATCCAGCCCCAGAGTGTGTGTATTTATGGGGCGAGTTGTGCCACCAGTCCACGCACAGCTGCTGTGCTGCTCCATCCCCTGGCAATCACACAGGGCCAACAGCAACTCCCCATCAATGGGGTGCTGGAAAACTGGGGGGATTTTCTGCTGGACTGCCAAACCAGGGGAAAACTCCTGGCTTGCCCAGCAAGCGCAAACCTCCAGGCTTCCCTCCCAGCTTGAAATTTCTGTTGATCTTTCCGAGGTGGGAATGCTGGTGGGGGGACGTGGGGGTGGGAGAAGGAAGCCTTAGCAGCGCAAAGCCTGAAAATATCAGAGCTTGACGCCAGCGCTTCGGGGGTGACCGGGGAGGTCACCTCCCTGCGGGGAGCCCCGGTCCCCTGGCGGGTTTGTCGGGAGCCTTTCCAGCTCCGCGAGCGGCGGCTCTGGCCCTTCACACGCTGCGTTAACCTTTCTGGAAATACCAAGCGGAGCTGGAACAGGCTGTTTATTTCCAGACGCCGCGCTGCAGGCATGTGGGCAGGGGGCTGAGAGGAGCCTGCAGAGACAGGGTGGCTTTTGCACTTGATTGACATCCTGGAGCAGCTCAGGGCGGAGGAGACACAAACCTTGATGAGCCAAAGCTGCTACCTTGATATCAGCTGTGTTTTCCTTCCCGTTCAGGGCCTCGAGTGATACACTCCTTTCTTGTTATTGAACCTGAGATTTCATAAATAAACCCCAAGCTTCAGACAAAAGCTCTGGCTTGGGTCTGAAGCCGCCCCAAATGCCGCAAATGGCGTGTGGCTGCTCCAAGCACCACCGCTCCCCTCCGTGAGGCAATTAATTAGCATTTCCCAGGTCAGCCCGACCCTCTGCACGGGCTCTGCAGAATATCACCGCCTGCAACAGGTCCCGTTCCGTGCCGGCAATGAGCGGCTGATGAACGATGCCGAGCATCCCCCAGGATGTCCCTGACCACGGTGCCGGGCAGCCCTGGCTGTGGCAGGAGGTGTTTGGCTCCTGGGCAGCTCTCCCCACCCCCGGGCACGGGAGCCGCAGGGATGCTCGGTGCCTCGCAGGCTCGGGATGGCTGTGTAAACACTCAGCAGCTGCCGCGAATCGATGCGGGCTGGCTCTGCGCGGCTCCGGGCGCACGCACACACCCCACTGAGCCGGGCGGGAGCGACCAGCAGCGCTGTCGGGTGGAATTTTGGGAGCCTGGGGTAAGGCAGGAGGATGCAGAGGTGTTGGTGGCTCCCAGGGCTGTGCTGGTGTGAGGTGGAGGGGTGGCAGTGGGGCTTCTCAGGCTTCTCCAGTTTGTCCTCTCACCCCAGTGTTTTTCACAGGGGTGTGGGGTATTTTTGAATCTTATGCCATGCCTCTTTTCAGGAACCTCTCCACACAGCCCCAAAGTGCTCTGGGGATCCTGGTGACTGTACCCCACCTCCCAAAGGCTTCCCGGGCTCTGACTTGGCCCCTTTTGGCTCAGAGGGGGTGAGCTGGGCTCAGGACCTTGAGCTGTGAGGACTTTCCTGCCTTGCCCTCACCTTTGCCATAACTCAGAGTGGAATCCACAGGAATTCGGGTTTGCTGTAGGCCGGAGCACCTGCTCGCTCTGTGGGAGACCTCAGCCAAGACTGAAAGGTTGCTTTTGGGGGTGCAGAACAGCCTCTGTGACCTGCATTTGGGGGATCCTTTCCCTCGGGAAGGGGAGCCCTATAGGGCTTTGTTGGGGGTCTCCACTCCCCTTTCGCTGCCCTCCCTGAGCCCCATCAGCAGCAGGACGTGTCCTTTCTCATCATCCTGCCCCACCCTGAGTTTCTTTAATTACAGCTTTGAGAGAGATCTTCCCCTTTATTCCCCCAAATCTTCTCCTTAATTAAAATCCTCGATCTGGGCCAGCGGGAAGCAGCTGTTGCCTCTTTGCCGCGTGCTCGGCTGAGTTGCAAGCTGCCAACCTGATTGTGGGCCACGCAGGGACAGTGTGGGGACACGGGGGGCACTGGAGTTGTCACTGTCCCACCTGGCTTCTCCAGGCATCCCGAGGTGCTGGAACCAGCCTGGCCTTGCCCAGGGCAGGGCTGAAATCATCGGAGCTGTGAGTGGGGAGTGAGCACTGGGTCCCTCTGCGTCCTTCCCACCATGGAGCCCTTCCAGTGGGGATGCAAATGGCCTGAGTGCAACGAGCCCAAATCCATTTGGGGTTTGCTCAGCTCCTGATTTGGAGAAGAGCTGGACGATGCAGGTGGATGGAGGTGAAGCTGGGGCTGGGATTGTTCCTTGAGTTTTGCCCCTGGCATCCATGAGGTGTCCGGCCAGGGTCAGCTATTTCTCATTCCTCCTCTCCTTCAGAGGAAGCCCTGCAGGACCCGAATCCATCACTGGCACCTCACAGGGCTCCTGGGACAGCCCTGCCACCCCTGTGTCCCCATTCTCTGCACAGCTTGGGGACATTCCTTGCCCTGGCCTCTGCAGCATCCTGTTTTCTCCCAGAATTAGCCCGGAGAGGTGACTTTACCCCTCCCTGCCTGCCTGGGGCGGACGTTTCTGCAGCGATCCATCATCAAAGCAACGGGGAAGCGTCAGGAACAATTAGTGAGCTGGTGGTGTCAACTTTATCACAGCTGATGTGTCTCTTCTTAATGAAACTCGTGGAAGAGAAAAGCAAAAAAGAAAGAAAAGGCTGCTGATAACAGATGTATTATTTCACCTCGGATTTACCAGCGCATGCATTTTTCATTCACGGAAGAGGCTGATATGCAGATTTATTCAGAACAGAGCAGGTACAGCCGTTGGTGGATCAATTCCTGCAGCAGGCTTAGGAGAAAAGGACTTGGCTGAATGAACAGCCGTGCAAAGCACTTCCCAAAACCAGCCCCAAATTTTCTGCCCAAGATGGGCGAAAAGGCCAATATTTTTTTATTTTTAATTTTTTTCCCCCCCAAACCCACGCACTCCAGCCCTGATTCTGTTCCTGTTTTTGGCCAGGGGAGACTTCCACTGACCTTTATGGCTCCTGCCTCCCATGTACTTCAGCTGGGGTGGCCTGGGTTGACTTTGTTCTTCTTCCAGCTCTGCTTTGCTGGGGACCCAGTGCTTGGTGCCCCCCCAGGTGGCTTCACCGCATCCTATTTTGGAGAGGCTGAATTTATATTATGGCATATATATATAAAAAATAGAAAAACAGAAATAATTGTATTATTTATATTGAGGCGGCTTCTTCAGGAGACCCTTCTCCCCTGTGTCAGACAGGTTCTGGCTCCTTTGTCACCAAATTCATACCTTGAACCTCAACAACAGAGCCAGATGTCTCTTACTGGTTATTAAAATTTGGCCTCCAGACATGTCTGAAGCTGTTCTTCTTTCATACACAGCACGTTGTGGTTTCTCTGTGATTTGGGGGGCTCTGCTCCCCTGGGGTACAACACCCTCTGGAAGCCGAGTAGAGTTTAATCTCTCTGCAGTGATGAAAGTGAATCCAAGAAAAGTATTTGAGGTGTTTTTCCCTCTCATTAGGAATGGAAGACAGGAGTCTTCTGTCTTCTGGGTACTATACAACCAGCATGAATTATTTAGGACTAAGCATCTCTCCAATAAATAATTTTTTATGTGGGGAGATTAAATCTGATTTAAAAAAAAATATAATAACAAAAGCAATTTCTCACTCGTAAGTCCTCATATTTCACACGGCAAAGAGATCCCAGGCATCCATTCCTGTATTGATCAGCAAATAGGTCCTTGTATAGATTGAGTTCACCCAACCTTGTTTAATTTTGGATTCATTGATTCAATGCAAAGATCTAGATGAAAAGCAAGTGGGCTGTTTCCAGTGCTGGTGATGCTATTTTTAAATAAATCTAGTGCATGCTAAAATAAATATGCAAAACATTTTGTAAGGCCGCGTACGGGTGGGGAGACCAGATGTACTAAAATATTTAACAAACTTTTTCCTGATTTCTCGAAATGCATGTTTTATTTACTAAACACCAGTGGAATTTAATCTCACCCAATATTTGCTCTGAGGCTGTCCTGTACCCATTGTCTGGGGTGAGCAGGAACGTGGGACCTTGGAGGAACTGTCTGTGTGGTGACATTGGTGGCACATTTAAATGCAAAGCTCATTAACCATGTCTGGGATTTTTTGTTTGTTTCTCCCTTTTCTTATGTTCACGTTCGTTACAAGAGCAGGAGATGAAATACCCATCTACAATTCCCTTTCATCTTCAGGCATGTTTGGGGTTTTTTTTTTCCCTCTTCTGTTGCTCAGATGACAAAGTTTCTCATTTAGAATTTTATTTGATTTCAGAAGATGAGAAAGAATTAAAAGCGTCTTCAGGAGGTTGGGCTCCCCTTACTCTATCCAGGATCCTTCCAAAGGAGGATGAGTGACTTGGCAAAGGCTCCAGCCCCCACAGGATGGAGTTCATCCCGGGGTCAGAGCTACATCCTGGCTTTTTCTGCACGTGGGGTGACCATCCTGCAGATCCCACAGATCCCACTCCGCTTTCCTGGGAAACAGCATCCCGCTCTGGGTGTACGTGCCTGTCTTCTTGAAATCCTCTGCTCTCAATCCAATCAAATTTAATTGAATTGTGGTTTTGATCACATCTGACGGTGGCAGAGATCTTGCTGATAATCAGATTCCCATGGGCAACATGGAAATGGGGCTGGTGGAGGAGGGAGGAGAGACAGGGGCTTGTGTGATGCCATTTGGTCCTTATGTCACACAAGGGAGGTGACACAACAGCCAGGCTCCATCCACTCTGGTCACATTTTGGGGACAGGTGAATTAATTTTATGTCTCAGTGGAGACCGAACCCATCAAGTTGTGTTGGTTTTGGTTAAAAAAATACAATTTGCTTGGCAAAGCCCTGAGGTGGCTCCACCTCGCTGCAGGTGGGAGCACATCCAGCATCCCCCAACACTCCTGGTACCCGGCTTGGCCTCATCCCGACCTCCCTGGAGTCTGTGCAGCGATGTGGGCTCAGCTCTCTGCACATCTGCTGTCATTCGCACATGTGTGCGGCAGCGGATGGCAGCAATTAATGACAAGAATTCTCGTGTGATTTACATGAATTCCACTGGAAGTGCAGCCCCTGGGATAGGGGGGAATATTCCTCATAGTGCTGGGCTGCCCCTTGCTCCAGACGCCTTTCTGTCAGCAAGTGTTTCATGGGGTGTTTGTTGTGTGTGTGATTTTGGGGGTAACGAAGATGGAGTGGAAGAGTGAGCAGCAGCCTCTGCTCCATCCCTTGGTCCTTGATAAGGGGCTTGGGCATGGCAGGAAGGCCTTGGATAACCTGAGACACCAGGAATTCCCCCCAGGTTGGGATGAAAACAATATCCTCCACCCTGACCTTTCCCTGAGACCCTGGGGCACATGGTGGGGAGGGGAGGAAATGGGGGTCCACAACACACCCCTGATCCCTGCAGTGCTGTGAGGTGGTGTTGTCATTGCACGAGACCACAAGCCCTGCAGGTTCCCAGGTCAGAGGCTTGGTGGACCTGCCCTGTCTGAACTTTGCTTGACCTTCCACAGCTCTGTTTCCCTTGGTTTGGATGTTACAGCAGTTTTTCTCACTGAGCAGG
This sequence comes from Pardalotus punctatus, assembly GCA_013400915.1. Taxonomy (NCBI): domain Eukaryota; kingdom Metazoa; phylum Chordata; class Aves; order Passeriformes; family Pardalotidae; genus Pardalotus; species Pardalotus punctatus. Next base: position 121,539 of record VZTX01010399.1, on the reverse strand, counting down.
CGGCTGTGGCTGATTTATCTCATTGCTGTTTGTGTGGCACAGCCCTGTGGTTTAATGCACACAATCCCCTTGGGTGCGCTGATCAGAGAATCCCAGAATGGTTTGGGTTGGAAGGGATCTTCAAGATCATTCAGTTCCAACCCTGAGACACTTTCCACCAGATCAGGGTGCTCCAAACCCCACCCAACCTGGCCTTGAGACTTTCAGAGATGGAGACAGAAGAGACCTATGATGGTGAGCTACCAGAGGAGGATGGAGGGCTGTGGCTGAGAGTGCACACGAGGAAAGAGAAACTCCTGCAAGGACCCTGCAGTTTGCTGACTCGGTGCAGGAGAGAGCAACAAGCCAAGAGACTCAAATATCCTGGCCAGAAGGATGGGAGAACATTGCCAAGACAAGCAGGTGTCCAACAGAGCAACTCTGGGCCTGGAGGAGATGGGGGGAGTCTGGAAAGGAACGACGAGGAAAAGAAACTGAGGTGTAAGGTGACTGGTAGAAATAGAAGGGAGCAAGTGATATTTTTATCAGAAGTATCCTGGGGAAGGCACGAAGGAATCCAGCCCTGAGATCCCCAGCTCCTCATGCTTGAGCTTTTCTTCTCAAACCCAGCGTAAATCACCTTAAAGGTTCATCTCAGCTCACCATGAGAGAGGACAGAGCTGGGTATGGCAGCCGGGCACTTCCACTGGTCCACTGGCTTGGTTCACACCTCCCCTGGTTTGGTTCAGATTGATAATGAGCTAATTAGTTGCTATGGAAATGTAATGTGGGAGAACTTTGGGGAGGAGAAATTATAGGTAATTTTTATTTGTTTGGGCCCTGTTCCTATAGCAACAGGAGAACTTGTCACTGACTACCAGTTGGTTTCCATGGAGTTGGCTGCCAGTTCTGGATTATTAATGCCTCCAAGCATAAAACAACTTACCTAGTAGGGCTGGTAGATTGTCCTCCATCATCCATGGGAACTTTGCAGTTTGCCAAAGTTGGAGCCTGGCTCTCGCTGTGGAATGTGCACACTCCCAAAAGTTGGGCTGGACTGTTCATCATTAACAGACGTAGTGCTGGGCAGATCGATTATTCTACCCTTCTCCTGAATTGAAGACATCGTGGAATGAATAATCCATCACTTCATAGCTTGTTCTACTCGCAGCATTGCCTGATTTTTAATTGGATTTTCTCCGTCTTTGGCTTCCAGATGCTTGGCGTTGATCTGCCTTTCTCTGCTAAATTAAAAAGTCTTTTAGCACCTGGCAGTTTTGCTGTAAAGGGACTTACTGTAATTAAGCCCCTTCTCCTCTCACCACGACTGGTTCTCCTGAATGAAGCCGTTTGTTTTCCTTCAGCCCCTCACCTGACGCGTCCCCATTTTTGTTCTCCTCTGAACAAAAGGAATGCTGTGTCTGCTTTGCAGAGGGTTGGAACTCTGTCGAGGGACTTCTCCAAACTCCTCCAGAAGCCGAGCCTTGGAACCAGACCAAACACTCCTGAACACTGAAGAGACTGGATTTGGGAGAGATTGGTTTTATGATAGGTTGTAATTTCCCTCCTACCACCTAACTCCTCAGCTTTCCAGGGGTGATAATTACCCAGCAGGAGCTAAAATGTTTCTCCCCGCTCCCCTCTTTATCAACCCATTCTCCACTTTGAAGGCATCACCGCTTCTTCCAGAATGTCCTGGCCAATCTCCTCAGCCAAGTGGGCACGGAGCGCCTGCGCATCCTCTCTTGGTTTGGAAGATGGCGCAACATCCACCACCCCTCCCCGTGGAGAGCGATCTCGCTCCAGCTTTGAAGGCAAATAAGTTGATCAGCGTGTGGATAAACCTTTAATGGTATTTGGCTGAGTGCACCACGCAGTCGGAAGGGAGGCACGAAGCAAAGGGCAGCTCCTCACAACCAGCCCTTCCTCGGATGTCTTGGCAAGCTCTGCTGCTGGCCCCCAGCTCCACATGCTGTGCTCGCAGCTGCTCCATCCCCGTTGGTGAGGCACAGCCCAAATGCCTCAAAACGAGGGTGCAGAGGAGGATGGAGGATGAGTCTGAGGATGAAGACTGGCTGTGGAGATGAGAGGAAAGTCCTGAACCATCCAGGACTGCCTGGCAAAGCCAGCGAAGCCAAACGTTCAAGACGGAAGAAAGGCTCCATCCAAGAGTTCCTGCATCTCCTTAGTGCCACTTGATTTACAGATAAATTGTGTAAGAAATCCCCCTGCAACTCTGTGTTTGTTCTTCTGTATGTTTCTTTCCAACAGTGGTACCCATGGAGGGAGTGACTTGGGAAGTTCTGTATTTAGGCAGCTGGCAACGATGGCTTTAGCACAGACTGACTCTTGGATGGAGAGTGTCAGCTGGGTGAAAGGGGCACATCCAGCACCAGGAACCCAGCTCTGGTTTGAGAATCCAGGTCAGGGACACAGGAGATGAAGGCAGCAGGTGCCCAGGAGGTGACGTGCTGGGAATGCACTGCGTGGTCCCTGCCTGGGGGCAGCTGCTGGGGTCTCTCTGCCCATATCAGTGTCGTGGCTATAAATAACAGGGATGTTCTGGGTGGTCACGTCCAGCCTGGCTGTGATCCATGACTCACCAGCTTCCTGTCCACAGCAACGCTACGGATTGACTCATGGCTATTGGGAGTGTTTCACCCTGAGCCCACAGCCCTTTGATTTCACCAGACAGCCTTGTGTGTTTACAAATGAGAGGTCTCCGTTTCAGGCCTGTGAAAACTGGTGACATCCTGCAAAGCCACGCGGCAGATGATGCTTCATCCTGAGCTTCACCTGGTTCTCCTCCTCCCCTGCCCTCACGTGTGGCTGGCAAGAAATGGTTCCCGGCTTGGTTTGAGCTGCAGCCCTCCCAAGCTGGACTTTGCTTCACCTGTGTTGTTGCAGCCCCTTGTAAAATCAGAAAAATCCCAAAGATCCAGCGTTTTCCCACTTAATGTCCCAGCCTTCCTGAGCCTGGAGCAGCTATGGCTCTGCACCAGAGCAGGCACGTGGCCTCATGGAGGTGTGGGAAAGAAGATGATGTGGGCCTTGTTCAGCCACCCAGAAGCTGTTTGAAGCAGCATCTGGAGAGGGGTCTGAGCATGGGAAGTACCCAACACCGGGAAGGGTGTGGCCAGCCTTTGGAAAATGGCTTTGAGCCAGAGAATCATGGAATGGTTTGGGGTTGAAGCACCTGGAAGTTCTTCTAGCCCCAGCCCCCTCGTCATGGGCAGGGAAGTTGTGTCCCTGGTGACAGTGGAGCTGTGCATCCTGAGCATCCATCACCATCATGGCAGAGCAGGGGAAAGGACGGCGTGTGCCACGTCACAAGGTAAGGCTGGTGCCAGCTGAGAGAGCCATCCCTTGGGGATGTGATGGCTCCTGGCAGAGCTGTGTCCATGCAGATCTCCTCTCCTCCAGCCCATGCCCGTGCTCTGAGGGACGTGGTGGAGCCACCTCGGAGGGGTGTGATGGGAAAGGGCGGCGTGGCTGTGGTGAGCACTGGAGATCCCGCCCGGCTCTGCGGGGACTGTGGTGGGAGGAGGACGCAGTGTTTGTTTATATGACACATGAGCACATGCTTTTACTCTGAGTAACCTTCTCCTGCCAGAGAATGGAGTCTTCTGCTGTGCCCTGAGCTCTCAGGGAGCTCCATGACAGAGCTATGGGGCCATGGGTGTCCTGTCCCAGAGTGGGGCGGCCACATCCTGTAGCTCTCTCTGAGAGCTGGCAGCAGGAAGGTGGCCATGGAGGAGCTCCATGCTGGGACAAGCCTGTGTGGCTAATCCTTGTCATCCAGAAGCTCTGCCATGACTGCAACAGGCAGGTTTGGGTTGTTCTCCACAAAGTAGGCGAGACCTGTTTGGGTACGATGTTGTCCCAGCCTCCTGCTCCAGGTTTCTGCTGTCCCCAGCCTTTTGTGACACTTTCAGCCAGCTCTGTTGGGAGGTTCTTTAGTGCTGAGGTGTCCAGGTGGGCTTGTGGTGAAGCCTGGGGTCCTTCCCACTATTTGCCTCAGGCCCCTGACACCCTCAGGATTTCTCCATGCCATAAAGGTCAAACAAATTTTAGAGCAACTGAATTAACCACAGAATGGTTTGGGCTGGAAGGGATCCCAAAGATCATCTCATTCCCACCCCTGCCATGGGCAGGGACACCTTCCACTAGACCAGGGTGCTCCAAGCCCCATCCAACCTGGCCTTGGACACATCTTCACAGTCCACCCATTTTTCAGCCTCGTTGTTGGTTTTAATCAGCCATGCCTGGGACTTGGAGCCCACTGTGAACCTGCAGAGCTTGGTCCTGGAGCAACTCAGGAAAGGGTAGGGAGCGGCGTTTGTCCAAAAGCCTCATGTGTGACCTCCCAACTTCAGTCTCAAATAAAATTGAGGAGCATGAAGGGTTATTACAACATCAGATACTGGAGCCACGTCGGAGCAAGCCCAGGCTAGATTAGTCCTGGATGAGAAAGCCCTTTTACCTTTAGGAATGGCCAGAGCAGACCTGATCCTGCGCAAAGGACTTGCTGGCAGGCTCCTCTCCTCTCCAGCTGGGGCCAAGAGGAGGTTGCATGTGCCAAGGGGTGGATCTCCTGCAGCCTCCCATCCACTCCCTGCCCGCTGACAGCCTTGCCTCACTAGGAACATGTCTTTCCAGGTGAGCACAGCAAGGTGTTTCCTGTGGAGCCACTAACCAGTGGTTGAGCAAGCGTTGCTGGCTTGAAGGCAGGTTCTCCTCCTTCCCCAGTCCTTTCCCTGCTCCGGATCCATCCATGGGGAAACGTCCTCTCTGAGCTGCCGATGTTCCCTGGCTCCTCAGCCTCGCCCATGGGAAGAGTGGAGATGTGGTGGTCCCCTCTGCGCTCTGGCAGCAGAACAGGGTGGTGAGGGCTGGCTCCGAAGAGGTGAGATCTTCCTCCAGCAGTGCCTGGGAGGCAGGATTGAGAGGAGAGATCCGGGAGCCATCTCAGGAGCTGACTGAGCATGAGTCTGTGGGGATGGAATGGGATGGGATGGGATGGGATGGGATGGGATGGGATGGGATGGGATGGGATGGGATGGGATGGGAGAGTGCATGCAGCTGCTCCAACCTTGCTTCACCTCCCACCAAGCTCCAGGAGGCTCCTTGATTGCCAGGAAGGAGCATTTGGAGGTTCAAAGCAGCGATCTACAGCAGTTCATGTCTGCTGGAAGCGTCCTAGAGGCTCAGGGGATGAACCATCCCTCTCCAATGGGACCTGGAAGGGTTAGGAGGAAATCCGGGTGTTTTTCTCCAGGGCTGGGCTCCTGATCTGCCCCCAGCAGTGAAGAGAAGAGTGGATGTGGTGGCCTGGGGGTCATCTCGGTGCTTGAAGGGACTCAGGGTGGTTTCCTGGTCTAGTTTGGGGCACAGCAATGTGCTCTGGCCCCAATTAGGGCTTTTCTTCCTGGCTGGGCAGCAAGGCCAGAGCAGGTGTTTGTCTTTAGAGAAACTTTTCTGCAAAGGGATTTCTTTTCTCTGTCCTTCCCCATCTCACCCCAGGCTTTTCCATGCCTGTTCCTGGGGGTTGCTTGCAGCACACTGACCCATCTGACAGGATTTCCCGAACTTTTGGACACTGACAGGGATCTTTTTCTCGGCGTATGGACAGGTCATTTTGTGTCTCTGGTAACCTGCAGGGCAGGTTGTCCTGGGGCTGGTGGATTTCGGGGATCCCACCCTCTGTGTCTGTGGCAGTGAGGTGCTCACAGTGCCTGGGGTCAGGGGGTGCTGCCGTGGGGATGTGACTTGGGCAGGACCCACGAGGCCGTGTTCCATCTCTAGGACACCGTGCTCCGTTCTCCCTTCTCCATCCTGTTTAAACTTTGATCACCCAATCAGCTTCTGCAACAGAGCAAACATTGTCTGGTAATTAATCTGCACAGATGGGCTTTGTTTGAGCAAGCTGGTGTGCACCGGCCGCAGAGGAGGGTGCGGCAGGGGGCTGGGGTAGGGGCACCTCGCCACGCCCTGCTCTGGGCTTTTCCTGTGTCCAGGAGATTCCTGGAATCACCAGATCTTAGGACCAGTGCTTGGAGCTGCGGTGGTCCAGGACATTTGGTTTTGTTGAGAGAGAGATGTGAGAAAATAGGTTTTGTGGCTGTGAAACCCCGATGGAGCCAGGGAAGGAGGCAGGGAGGAGGCTCCCACTCCTCTCTTGGGTGTTTCTTGCCTCCTCTTGAGCTGCTCCATCCTCTGTGATCAGAGCAGCCGGGTTTGAGCAGGGAAAATGTTAAAATGCTGTTGAAGATCTCACCCAGAAAACCTCAAAGTAAATGGGAATCTGCATCTCCCAAGAAAAAAAGTCCTTTTGGAAGCCCTTGAGTGCTTCAATGCCCTTGAATTATTTTTGCTCCCTTGGTAATTATTGCCTCAGTTTGTGCTGAATTGGCAAAGTACTCCTGTTGCCCCCAAACCTCATTTTTCAGGTGAATCACTGCTAGCTGCTGTTTTTTGGGGCACTGGTTGCTGCAGGTGCTCACAGCCTCCATGGCCAAGGGAAGAGGAGGCAACTTCCCACCCCATTAGCACCGGGTCCGATTTATTGACAACTCAGGGCCCTGCCTGCCCCTGCCCTATCAGGGAGTGCATTTTTGGGGACAAACTGGAAACATAGAGTCCTGTCCTGAGCCCTTTTGTGACTGAGCCCAGACAGCCATTAGGGAGGGAGACGCCTCCCCCACGTACATCTGCTGGCTGCAGGTGACAGATGCCACGGAGCCGGGCAGCTCCATATATTTATAAACCACAGCAGAGCAGCATTTCCCAGCCTCGGAGACTTCCACCTACCTGGCAGCCAGATCCCAACCCGAGCTGCCCTCCTCCCTGGCCTGGCCTCGATTCTGCTTTGCTGCCGGCAGCTGGGGCTGCTCTTTTTTTTTTTTTTTTTTTTTTTTTTTTTTTTAATAGAGCATTTCTAGATTACAGCAAGTGACAGGAGAGTGATTTGTGATGGGTCAGGTTTCCTGCCCTTTCTCTTATAGCCCTGGCTTATAAAAATATGCTCCCACTGGGATTGCTTCGGGTCCATCTCGGTTGGCCGGTTCAAATCCCTCTTTATTATTTGTGTTAGGAGGGCTTGGGAAATCTTGCTGCCTCCTGGTACCAGTGCCCAGCAAAGCCCAGTCCTTGCCACGGCTCCAGGATGGGGAAGGCTGAGTTCCAGGTGAAATCAGGAGGTGAAGGGAGGTGCCCTGGGACACTCCAGCACCACTGGAAGTGAGACCTCGGCCATCACACAGTCCAGTTTCACAAAGATTCATCTCCTGTGCCATGTGTGTGCTTTGCCTTTATTTAGATGTCCTGATCACACTGCCTTTACAAAAATCCCTGGCTCAGCATGGAATCTGTTGGCTTTGGCGTGTGGCATGAGTTTGGTCTTGGTGGGGATGGATGGATGTCTCAGTGGGCTGGGAGCCTCATGGGACTGGGGGAGCCAGGAGATCCTGCAGATCCCAGAGCCGTCAAATGAGCAATTAACTGAGGCCAATGAAAGGATCTGAGGGAAGAGTTCGATGCAGGAAGCAGCATGGATCACGTCGACCATTCCCCACCACCCTGGCATGCCATGCTCTGCCTCCCTATGGCTTTGGGAAATCTCAAAGGGCCTCACAACCACCACTAAATGGAGATTTTACTGTGGAATCAAGACTGTCTTTGCTTCCCAGACAAGGAAACAGGATGGGATCAGATGAAGCAGTTCACCCAAGCCCGTACAAAACCTCAGCAGCAGATCCAAGTCCCAGCCTCCAGCGTGGCTGCAAATCCTCCTGCTAATCTGTGCTTTGCTGAAGAGCATTGGGGAATTTTAGTGGTCCCGTTGAGATTACTGTCATTTTCCTCTCCTTAGTTCCTCTCCACCTTGGCAGAATTGATTTCCTTTATTAGCTTTAGGCTTTCACTGTGGCAACAAAGCTACGAGAAGATCCCTTTCTTCTGCAGGACCCCTCTTAAAAATCCTAGGAAGCATCCTTAGCACGTACAAGTGGATGTAACTCTATTTCCCAGTGCTAAAGGTGCCAGTTCTTCCCTTGGAAAGCACTTCAAGCACTTCCACTCCAGCTCATGAGAGGCACAGCACAGATCTTTCTGAGAGCAGAACAGTTCCAGGACCAGAAAGGCAGAAGCACGGCAGGACAAGCAGAGGAGGCCACCAGCCCCCCTGGGACACGCAAGGGAAGGAGAAGGCACCTTGCGGGATGAGAGAGCTGGGCTGAGCCAGCGCTGCATCCATCCCAAACAGGTTGGATGTGCTGGTTGCTGGCTGCATCCCTGTGCCGTGCTGGGGCTGGGCTGCCGAGCTGGAAGGAGCCCAGGAGAGAAAATTGGCTGGCAGAGGATCCGGTGAGCAGTGAAGAGCTTGTTGCACAGGCAGGAAATTGCTGCATCCCAGAACCCTGGCCTCTGCTGAGGGTCCCCCTCTTCTGGGGATGGTGTGGGCAGAGCTGTGGTGCCCAGCCCGACAGGACCTGCAGACCCGCAGCTCAAAACCAGCTGGGAATTGTGGAAATGCAACTCCCGGCTGTTTCCACCCGCAAGGGGACCGTGCTGCGGTGTCCCAGCGTGGCACAGCCCTGAGCTCAGCTCCCGGGATCTCTGCCTGGGCTCCCAGGGCAGGGAATCATCCTCTCTTGCCAGTGGCAGCACTTTGGATGGCTGAGACACTCCTGCAATGGTGGGACCTGGCTTTGAGTCTGATTCTGACCTGGCAAAGCCCTGCTGATGCAGCTCCTGGATTGGAGCCAGCAAAGCCAGGGTGGAATTTCACCTTTCTCCACAGAGGGAGATGCTCAGAGACTTGGATACGTGCAGGCAACAGCTCTCTCCTGCTCAGACATCGCTCCCGTTCCTCAAGCCAAGAGGCAATGGGAGCTGTGGGGTGGGACTGGCTTGTGGCACAAACACGGGCTCAGCCTCCCAAAATCATTCAGCAGTGCAAATCCATTCAGCAGGCACGACATGGATGAATATGATGTGTTGCTGGTCGGGATGGAGGAAATACACATTTAAGCCATGGCAGGGTGGGCAGGCAGAGGAAAATGTTCTGGGTCTCGCCTGAGACCTAGAGCTGTGAGCAGCCTCCTCTCTCCCCTTGAGCTGTTCCCAGCCCTGTGAGCATCTGCTACCAAAGACAGGTAGGGAAAAACCTCCACTGCCTTCAGAGGATTTTAGAGAGAGATGGGGAAACTGAGACAGGGAGATGTGCTGAAAATCATGCCAGAAATTAATCTGAAGTGCTTGGGCTCCCGTAGCTTACATGTCCCTCTGTCTTCTCCCTCCTTCTCTGGACTGAGGGGATCAGGGACAAGGTACAATCCCATCTTCTGGAGGAAAACAGAGAGCTCCATGTCCATAGTCTGGATATGCAGCAAAAACATTTGCAAGGTGGAAAGCGTCTGGAGAGGCTGGTTTCCAGGAGAGGCTCTTGGATGCTGAAAGACCCAGAAATGCAAAAAAAACCAATGGTTGTAGCAAACCTAGAGATCCAGCAGGCTTGAAGATGCAGGGATGGATGCTTTTCCAAAGGGAGGGAAGGGGATTTGGAGGGTGGGAAATCTCCCTGGCAGTTATTCCATCCCTCTAGGAAACAAGGGTGCCAGTCTGAAGGATGCAGCCCCAAACTCACTTCCACCCCCTCGATTAAGCAGGAGGAGACAATAATCAAAGCACAGTGTCCCGACAAATATAATTAACAGGGGGAAAAAAAAAAAAAAGAGATTTTTCAAAGTTTGGGTCCTCAGCACGATGTTTTATTCATGGCCCAGCAGGGAAGTGCTGGCGGTGCCATTAATTATGGGAGCTGCCGGGTGCTGCGCCTGCTCTGGCGAGCTGGGCTCGGCTTTATCATCCTGACACCAGGAACGGGGAATTGGGGCAGCCTGGGGAGCCTGGGGGGCCACCATGCCCAGGGACACGAGTCTCGCTTCTCCTCCCTGCGACCATCCTTGCTGCTGGATGTCCTCAGCCATCTGGAGGGTCCTGCCCCCCACGCTGTGCTCAGGGGGTGAGCATCACATTCCCAAAAAAGAGGAGATGGATTGAAGGTGGACAAGCAGCCCCAGGGATCACCACCCTCCCTGTGGCTGAGAAGATCTTGGCAGAGCCACTGAAGCAGCACAAGTCATGGCTTGGTCAAAGACCCAAATCAAAAGGGATGATGATATAAAAAAGCACATTCAAAGCACACCTAAAGCGCTGGTTGGAACCATCTCCAGGCTTGGTGCACCCCCAGGAGCAGCTCATAGCTCTGATTATTTCTTATTCTGGGAAATCTCCCCAGTAACTTTCCAGAGAGGTAATAAATAAAATATTTAGTGTTCAGCAAACTAAAGCAGGTGCAAGAACAACACAAGTGGGAGAAGGGACTTGGGAAGGGTCCCTGTGGGAGCTGGCTGCAGATTCCAGAGATGTGAAGGAGAGGGACCAGCACAAATGGGGCCAGTCTGGGAGAAAGGTGACCCTGCACCAGGACGTCCCTGTGCATCACATTTACACCCCTGGAAGTGTTCAAGGCCAGGTTGGAAGAAGCTTGGAGCAATCTGGAATAGCAGAAGCTGTTCCTGCCCATGGCAGGGGCTGGAACTGGATGAGCTTTAGGGTCCCTTCCAACCCAAACCATTCTGGGATTCTATGACAATATTGCTATGAAAAAAACTTCTCCAAAAATCTCTTTGAAATGTGGAAGTGGTGAAATAAGGCTGGAAACTGGGACAATAACCTGGGGGTGGAAGAGGGTGGTCTGTGGCATCATTAGATCTGCTCCAGGGTGCTGGGGCACCTGGTCGGTGGCACTGCACAGACAGCAGGGTTTTTTGTGTCTACAGTGCCTGAAAAGGCAGGTGACAAAGTGGGAGAAGCTTTGAAAGGGCAGGAGCATCCTCAGAAGAGCAAATGCTGGATTAATGAGTGAAACAACCTCTGGCTGCCTGGCAAGGAGGGACGATCCCTGGGAGTGTCAGACGGTGGGTGGCTCCTGCTGTCACCTGTGATTCGGGGAGTTGATGACAGGGGACAGTCCTGCCTGGCTTTCCTGGGAGGCTGCTGGGACCAAGCGCTGCATTCACCCATCTCTTTTAATCAAGGTAATGCTCAGTTGTGCCCGGGCCCGGGCGGTGTCACGGGAGGATTGATGGCCTGGCACACCCAAGCCCGGCTCCGGTGACAGCCTGGGCTCAGATGGCCCCGCTCATCCGCGCTTCCGAACGCAAATTGCATTTAATTTCTGGAGGAGATGCAGGAAGGGAAGGGGCTGTTTGAGCATTCCTGCCTGCATTTGCAGCCCCAAATCTCTCCTGGCCCTGCTACCCCATGGGCAGGGCTCCACCAACCCCAAATCTCTTCTGCTCCATGGAGGGAAGGGCTCTGCCCCTGTCCTTATGGGCTGTGGTCAGATTCAGGGATTTTTTAGGAGCAAATAATGTGTCTAAAGAGTTTTATCTGGGGGATTCCATCCTACACTCAAGAGGCTCATATCCCCCAAAACGCACAGGGACCCAGAATCCCTGGGCTGTGTGATCAGGAACCAGCATCAGCTACTCGGAGGATGCAATTAGCGTAATTGGTGCGAGTATTAGACGGAAGATGGTGTACACTTGCCCAGCTGAGCGTAATGAGAGGAGAGGCATCCTCCTCCCCAGCCTGCTGGTCATAGACAGGAGGAAACAAGCGGGGTGAGCTGGATGCTGGACAGGGCTGCCTGGTGTGGGATCTGGTGTTGGGATGAGCTGTGTCTGCGCTCAGCCCCTCGCTGCCTCCCCCAATTGCTGCACGGGGGTCTTGGTGCAGCATCTCTGGGGGAGGTGGCGTGGGACAGTCTGTCACTGCAGCAGGGCTGGGCTGGCTCCCAGGCATGGCAGCTCCATCTGCTCCTGCAGAAAGCCCTCCTGTTCCGCCTCCGCAGCCAGCCAAAGGTGCCTCGTAACCCTTGCTCGGAGCTGGCTCCACGCAAAGCCATGTGCTCTATAAAAAGCCACGCTCCCTGGGAAGAACCCCCCTCTATTAGGATTTTTTTAGACACACCTGATGATGAGCAAATCTCCCCTACAGCCTGGAGTGGATGCTCTTGGAAAGCAGATCGGGGAAGAAAGGATTTGTGAGGAGAAAAGGACTTGTCCACGGGGACAGAGGGGCAGGGATGTACTCCTCACGGTCTGAGCTCTTCAGGGTTAATCAGCAGGAGCACTTGCCTTATCCCTGAGACCTTCGTCTTGCTCTGAACGTGTCAGTCCCTGAAAGTTTAATGCCTTTACACTGCTGCTTTAATTATTAAGCACGGAGGTAATGGAGAAGCCAAGCTGGGAGAGGTGGCTGCTGTGCAGGGGTGCGACCCTGCAGCGCAGATCCGAGCATCCTGGGCTGCTGTGCTGAGCAGCACAGCTCAGATATTGCTTTGGCTTCATTCTTAGTGCTCCTTGGAATCTCTCATGTTATATTCCTGCTCTGCAGGCACCACGAAGGCTCTCGGTATCTCTTGATCTCTGCCCGTGGTGTGTTCGTCTGGTAAAGTTTGCCAGAGGGGATGGATGTTCTCGAGGGGCTGACAGAGGAGATGTCTGTGACCCCTCTGAATGAATGTCTGTAATTTGGGAGAGAACTGTGAGCTGTGTGGCTGCTTCCAAAGTCCTTTCCCAAAGGGAACTGTTGTGTCAGGTTGAGGCGGAGGGGAATGAGCTCGTCTGCAGCCACGATCGGAGCCTGATGGTGCTGGGGAAGAGCCTCCCTCTAGCTACAAAACTGCATCGTGCTTGCCAAAAAATGTAAAGCTCTTGTGCTAACAGGGTAATTAATTAATTACAGCTCATTAGAAGAATTACAATCCCATTAGTTCCTTTGGATCATGATGAGGGGGAGCTGATCCTCACAGGATGAGCGAGGGCGCTCCAGGCTGCTGAGAGCTGCTCTTTGCCCTGGGGAACCTGGGGGTGCCCTGAGGCTGATTTGTGGGGATGGGATCATGACAGCCCCTCTTGGCAACCCCCAAATGATGGCCCTCTGCTTCCAGGGAAGAATACAGTGAAATTGCTCCTCTCTTCCCTAAACAGAAATGCCAGCGCTGCTGTGTCCCAGTCTGCTCCCAGGAGCTTGTGCTGGGTGTCAAATTCTGCTCTGTCCTGCCGTGCTCTGCCTACATCCCTTTAGAGATGCCTCATGAGACTCTGCCTAAGGGGGGGATGGATCAGGATAAGTGTCTGATCCCATGTGGGACAGGTCATGGGGTCCTGGCACCGCAGCTCTCCGCTTTCTCCGGGAGCAAATCCTCCCTCCTGCCCTCCTTCTCCCCTTGAAATCCCATTAACGCTTCCTTTATTCTTTCCCTCATGTTGCTGTCACTTGCCGGTCTCTCGTTCCTTTGATCCCTTTAATTTATTATTTTTATTTCACAGAATCTTTTATTACTTTTTTTTTTTATTTTATTAAGGAAAAGGCTCTATCATCGAGGCTGGGTGAGCGGGGACCTCGCTGATTAAATATAGCAATGAGACGTGCTCCTCACCGCGTGCCAGCCCCGGGGTGTAGTGCTTGTCCTCCCAGAACTTGGGCTCTTTCCCTCCTCCTCCTCTCTGCTGGGACATGGAGGAGTTCTAGGGCCTGCCATGAGTCCAGATAAATTGCTCCAGACCTTAAGCCCTGACTGGAACAAACACCAAGTTTCCTCAATTTCCGTTCCCTGAGCCTGATGCTCAGAATCTGGGCGTTTCTGTAATGCAGGAACACACCTCATGAATAAAGATTAAGTTGATTAAAAAGGAAAACCCAGAGCAAGGCTGAATAAAAGTGATTTTCAGAGATTAGATGCTCTGGCACATCAGGAGTTCCCTAAAGGGCTGAGCTAACATGTTCAAACATAAGAGCTTTAAGCCCTCTTCCCTGTTTTGTAACTAATGGCTTTGGGTTGGGAAGACTGACTCTCCCACTTGATAATTGTCCCTGTGGGACACACTGAAGTTTCATGCACTGCTCCAGAGGCATGAAACCCCTGTAACCTGTTCCCTGCTTTCCCTGGGATGTGCTTTGGGCAGTAGTTGCACGAACAACTCCCTTCCCAGCAGCCAGATGTGGGGGGAATGGAGCAAAGAAGGGGAATGAGCCTTGTACCCCAGCCTCCATAGCTTCTTCCATGCTCCTGGGTCCCAAAACCTGGGATAACTCTCCTGTGTGACTGAGTCTGTGGAGGAAAAATAGTGAAAATCAAAGTTTTCTTCTTATTCGTGAAAAGACTGAATATGAAGTGTTTCCATGTGATGCCCCAGCAGATAAATGTCATGTCCCAAGTACCTGGAGCAGCCAAGGAAAAATACCCAACTCCTTTTGCTGTGTATTAAATCCAGTGGGCTGCTGGTTCACAACCTGAGCTTTCCCTCTGCCACATAAAAACAAAGGTACATCCTCTCTGAAAACTGGGAAAAATGGGGGGAAAAAGGCCCCACAGCCTTTTCTTTCCCCAGGGAATCACCTTCACTGGATAGCCCTGGGCCCCAAAGCTTTGGACCTGCTTCTGGCATGCCTGGGGTGATGCTCTGGTGTATGCTGGGAAAGGGGCACTGTGTGTTATTTAATGGGACAGCAGGGAAAGGAATGTGCATACGTAATCTGGAAAATCTTTTGTCCGGGATTTGCAGGGGTAGATATAAGGGCAGAATCCAACTCGCTCCATTTTAATGATGCAACCTCTGTCTTCATCAGAATTTCCCATTTGTGCTCAGGGCCGCAGCAACGTCGCTGTTGTGGGCCAGGACTGTGTCTTGCTAAGCCCTGTTTGAATGAGCAAGACCATTCCTGTAGCTGAGAGATTATAAAGTAATTGACCTTTTAATTCTGACCTGAAAATGGGAGGTTTTCACTCACCCACTCCCCCTTCCCCATTTTCTTTCCTCTCTAGACACGCTGTCACTGAGCTCATGCTGGTTGTGCCTAACTGGGAAAACAGCCCCAAGGTGAGGTGTCCCTGTGTGGGACCTCTGTGTGTCCTGACACGCAGGGAAGGCTGGAGTAGAGCATCCTCAGGGGGCAACTCCAGAGCAGGATGCCAGCAGCAGCAGCACGGGGAGGGGTGGGGTACAAAATGGAGCTAATTTAAAGATTTCCATGCTAGATTTCTAAACTGGATTATGCAATGTGGTAGCTGGTGATGGCAGGGTCTGCACTTCACGATCCAGGGTCTTCTCCCTTGTCCCTGTGTGACCCCGGAGCTGTGATTCCCACTGTGATATTTTTTTGTGTGAATCAGATTCCATCACGGGTAATTACACTCCGTCTCTTCAAACTCCTTGGGGAGCAGCGAGGCAATTGCGGGTCCTGTGCTTGCCGGAGGAGTCTCAGGTGTCAGCGAGCTGCAGCCTGGAGGTGGCTGCATTGCAGGCATTGAGATGCTCGCGCCGCCGGGGCTGCTTCGTCCTCTGATTTCTCGCCCAAATAAAACGCCTGTCTTGCTCCGAGTTCCCGAACAGCGATGCGAGGGGGGAGGTTTGAAGGGTGCATTCGTGCGCTGCCCGTGCAGTTGGGACAGTTGTGCTCCGATGCTGGAGGATGTGGCCGCTGTGTTGTGGGAAGGTGGGAAGAGCTTTGAATCCAACTAGAAATGCAGCTGGTGGAGCAGCAACTCCCCCCTGCTCCTCTCCCTTCTCCCTGCAGTCACAGCCATTCATCCCAAGCAGTTGTATCCAGCGCTGTGTTTCAGCAGGAATTTTTTCCCCATCAATCCAGCTGCTATTTCTTTCCCCCTGAGGCTTCCAAAGGCAGTAGGTCTGCAGCAATGTGCAAATATTGAAGTGCTGCTCGTGGGGGATTAGTGACTTGGCAATTAAAATATTTGACCTACATCTTGTTGAGTACCAGCAAGGTCGGATGGAGCTGTGCTTCTTCCCAAAACTTCTTCCCGAAGGAATTTTATTTCTGTGGTTACTTCTGTTGGAACGTGCTGCTACTGAATATAAAGGGAAGGGCTCAGGGTCTGGAACTGTGGGGCTGTGCAAGGGCTGGACCGCTCAGCAGGGATTTTGGGGTGCTGGGAGGTTCTGAGGGTGGATTGGGGATCATCTCTGCAGCACAAACACTCTTGAATATTTACAGGACTCTTCCCACAAACACAGCCGGAGAACAAGCATCTCCTTTTGTTCCTGAGATTGTACGTGCCGAGAATCCTCGTCCAAACAAATGAGTGGGCTTTTCTTCCAGCAAACATCACAGATCTCTCCTTCTATTATTTTTTTCCCCCCTCTCTTCTCCTTTTCACGTGTTTTTCTCTCTGTTCTGCAAACAATGTTCTTTTTAAGCCAGGGCAGAAAACTCTGTGTGTGTCCAGAGCACAATGTGACGGCAGAAACCGGCGATGTCCACTTGGCAGGGAGATTAAGCGGAAGTCTTTTATAAAGCTCCTCTCATCCCAAGGCAAGGGGAGGGGGAACAAAAACAAAGCCCCCCCAGTACTGCTGGGTTTGGATGGTTTGCTCACAGCTGGGGCTACAGTCCCAGCAGTCAGAGGGTTCCTGGGCACCCCCAGCCTGAGGTCTGGCACAAACCCTCCTCGGATTCAAATGGCAATGAGTGGCTGTGACAGGGCTGGAGGAACACTGTGAGTTTGCTCCTTTGGACTGTGGGCTGTTGATTGTTTCTCCAAAATCCACTTGTACAGCTGGCACCCCCCAACAACTTGGGGAAGACTTTTTGGGCTGTAGTTTGAGCTAAAACAGGGATCCCTCGTTGTGACCGATTCCAGCAGCTCTGCCTGTTACTCCTCCCCTTGAACAAGTGTGTGCTCAGAGCCCACCTGCTCCAGGCAGGGCTGCTGAGACACCAACTTGCTGCCAATCTTAGGGAGTTTGGAGTTCCTTCCTCCTGGAGCTGAGCAAGGGAGGCTGTTGGCATGTGCTAAACAAGCACGGAGGGGATCGCAGGGTGTGATCACAGGGAAGGGCTGTGCAAAATCCCTGTGGCTGCTCGGAGTTGCTGCTGGCTCCAACGCTGTGAAATCCCATTGCTCCAGGGTGCTGTCTCAGAGCAGGAGAAGCCCAGGCCATTGCTGGTCCTGACTGATGCTCAAACCAGAGCCCAAGAACCCAGGGGATCCTCACCTCCCAATGAAACCCTGACCCTGAGGTTTTACCTGCCAAACCCAAGAGCATGAACTTTTACCAAGAGACTCAAGTAACAGGTTTTTCTAACGGGAACAATGTTGGCTTTTGGCAGAAGAACAGTTAGAACATGGAAACCAACAGGTTTGTAAAAACCCCCATGATCTGTTACCCTGTATGGAAGTCACTCACCCGTCTTTTCCATGCAGAGGAGTTCCCCATCCTTTCTTCTGTTTTCAGTGGGGTGATGCTCCTCAAAAGGTGTAGGGTTGGGGTGAGAAATTTCCAGTTGCTGCTGGGGACTCACCTTAATGAAGGTGATTGATGCTGTTTGCAGTCATGCTGCCTGCCCTGGTCCTGCCTGGCTTCCCTTGCCTCCCCAGGATCACTCCAGGTGGGATTTGATAGCTTGTCTTTATTGTGTCGTGCTGTCCTTGGAGTCTGATGGCAAGAATTTCTTGCAGAGCCATAAATGTGTTCAGGGCTACCAGTCTGTGAGCCAGCAGGGAGCAGGGAATTGCTGAGTTTGGGTAAACTTGTCATTAGAGAGAAAATAGTTCTTCAGGTTCCTTCCTGAGCAATACACAATTTAAAATAAACTCTCAAATAAACAACAACAAAAAAGAAAAAAAAACCAACCTCTTCAACAACATACATCTCAGCATGGCTCAAAAGAAAAAGAACATCTTTTTTCATTCAACAAATTTTCCTGCAACCCCTCCCTGATTTTCTTTAGGAAATGAACTTCTGGCTAAACCTATTCAATCTCACAAAGCATTTCAATTTTGACAAGAGTGCATATTCTGGAGGAACGTAGTTTCATCAGAGTTTCTCCAGCCAGCTCTAATCCCAAATGTCTCGCTGTGACTAAACCTCATTTCTATGTTAAGTACTTGAGCTTGCCTGTAAGGACCAGGTAAAAACTCAATCAGTCGAGTAGCATCCCTGCAGCTGCCTTGTTAAACAGTGGGCTTTTAAAACTTTCCTCCTTTTTATCTTAATGGAGAAGAAGTGGAAGATCCCCTGGGGAGAAGCACAATTTGATCCCTGACAAACCAACCCAAAAATTTACACTGGAAC
Organism: Pardalotus punctatus; assembly: GCA_013400915.1. NCBI lineage: Eukaryota > Metazoa > Chordata > Aves > Passeriformes > Pardalotidae > Pardalotus > Pardalotus punctatus. Next base: position 103,390 of record VZTX01010399.1, on the reverse strand, counting down.
CTTGCTGACATCCAGGGAGATGCAGGGGCTTGGGGGTCCTGGTCCCTTGGGACTGGGCTCTGGGAAGATTTTTGCTGCTTTGTCTTTTATCATTCAGCATACAGAATGGAGGGGAAGAGAGGAAATTAAAAAAGGAATTCTAAGGAAGCATTTTTGGGAAGCACAAAGTGGGCAGTGCCCTCCTGCTGGCTGCAGTCCTTAGGGAAGGACAGACATAACTTCTGCCCTGCCATGGGCATTTACAGCTGGTGACAGCCAAATTCCCACCCCAGCGGGGCTGGATTTGAGGCATGGGCTGCTCTAGCAGCAGGAGGAGTTTCCTGTCCTCCCAGAGACCTGGATCACGCCTTCCCTGGGTATTCCACCTCACCTACGCGATGCTCCTTGCTTTGGCATCCCCATGCGAGGCCCATGTGCCGCCTGTGCGTGGCAGAGGGGTGAGGTCCCACCTGAAAAGGAGGGATTTAGGAAGTTCCACAGCAGCTCCATGTAGGAATCATCCCTTCCTGGTCTCTGTGAGCCACTGCATTGGAGCATCCTGGAGCAGCAGGTATCACCTGATGGGATCTGCTGTGCCACCCCCGCATCCCAGATGGAATTCCCTGGCTCACCCCACAGGGATCAGCACCCCAGAAAAAGGGAAAGAACATTTTCTCACCCCTTTAGGAGCTGCCTGCCCTCGGCTTTGCTGGGCGCCGTGTCCCTACGGCCGAGCTGTGGCTCTGATCCGGAGCGTGCCGGCAGCTGCGTGTGCTCGGCACTGGCACTGCAGAGCCTGGCACCCATCCCAAACTCATGCAGAGCTCGGGAATTACATGTGATTGCACAAAATGGGGGAGAGAGACAACTGGGAAGATCACGGTGCTTTGCCTTGGCTTTTGGAAACGTGAAGTTTTCAGGAAGAGTCAGAATGCTCTGTTTGGAGATTAATTTTTTTTTTTTTTTCAGTGAGGCTTTGCCTTTTCTTTGGAAAGTGTTTTAAATAATGTAGAGGAGAACTGTGATTAACAGATGAGTGCAACAACCTGGTGAGGAGCTGGTTCTTTTCGGATTGAACAGACTGCTTTGAGCCTTATGGAAAAAAACCTTTATAATTTAGCCTTTCACTTAAAAATAATTTGTTTCCATCAGAATGTATGGTTTTATTTTGCTCTACAGTCCAAAGAATAGCTTAGCCTTTCATCAGACTGGCCCTGGGCACTACTGAACCTCTGTTTTCCAAGACGCCACCTCCAAAAACCCATTACAGGCAGGTGATCCCTGTTACCTTCCTAAAATGCAGCTCAATTTCAGACTGAAAATTTAATTTCTCTTGGCTTCCCTGGCATAGTCCTGGTGTCTGGTGTGGGTCTTGCCCGTGGCTTTGAGCAGAGGGTGAAAACTGGGCAGTTTTGTGCCAGTTTTGACTGTTTCTTCCCCCTGTAAAGTTCAAGCACTTGGCTCTGGCGCCTGCAGCTGCCCGGTGTCACTTAGTGCTGCGTGCTTGGGGACAGGACCTGAGCAACCCTTAAGGTTTTACGTTTATTGCCATACCCAGACCCAGGGGCTGCCACAGGCAGCTGCTGGTCGGACCCGTTTGCCCTTTCCCAAACCCTCAGAGCTGCCAGCGATGGGCAAAGAGGCCTTGCCAAGAGCAGGAAAGCACAAATATTCGTGCATATGCTCCCCTCTGCCAGCTGCAGCGACAGAGACCCAAATTCTCTGCCTGCCTCTATTTTCCTCTCCAGCCCGGGGCCGGTGGTGGCACAGCCGGCTCAGCCTGGAGTGCTGATTCTACAGGGATGAGTTTAACCTTGCTCCGTGCCCAGGACCGCCCCGGGTGGTGCAGCAACGCTGGGACTGCTTTATTTAGCAGCAGGGTGGGTATGAAATGCCTCTTGTGAAACACAGGGCGGGTTTTCGGTGGCTGCAGTGTTTAAGTGACCTGTCAAAGAGGAGCAGGGGGCAGGGGCAGGTTGTGCCCTGTCTGCTCCCTCGGCCTCCTGCTGTCTGTGCCTCCGAGCATCCTCCAGCTGATGCCTGAACCCACTGAGCTCGCTTGTGACCTGGTTTGGCGCAGAAGGGGACGTCCCATGCATGGGCAAGTCCCCCAAGGCTGCTGCTGACAGGTGAAGGCAATAGTGAAGCTCAAGGCCACTTATTTGGGATTTTCCTTTGGCCAAAACCACTGTGGTGAATTCCTTGAATATGTGATCCCAGAGAGAGGGCATTGGGGGAAGAATTAGTATCTGCCAGCACAGCCCTCACCATAGTCTTCACCTCACTGAGCAGCCTGGCAGGACATCCAGCACTGACCACTTAGGTGCTGAAGATGCTCTCAGGTTATCCATCCTCTGTGCCCTGCTGATGCCCCAGCCCAGCTGTTTCTACCCCCAGCTGTGTCCATCCATGGGCTCTCTCCAGCCTCCCATCTCGTGGTCTCCAAGAGGCTGCTCAGGACAAAGAGGAATGTCTCTCTCTCTTCTGGCAGGGCTGAGAAATTTGGGTTCTAACCTGCCACAGGGGAGACCAGGATGAGAAATTTCCCACGTGGTGGGAGATGAGCACTGGTAGATTCTCCTGGCTTGGTGTCTCCATCAAGGAAACACCGGCCTTCGAGGGAGGGCTGTTGGGCTCTTCCCAGCTCTGTACTCAGCCACCAAGTCCTGGGGGACAAACAGTCTGGGGGCAGAAGCCACTTGTCATTTTGACCCCTTCTTCCATCTTCTTTTTGCCACTGGGGATGGGCGATTCTTCTCCATCCACCACGATTTTTCCTGGAGTCTCCTCTGGCAAAGCTGTGAGATGGGTCACCAAAGGGGTCCATGCTGGGAAAGCCCCTTCAGGCCCCTCTTCTCGTGCCTCTGTCCGGGAGGGAATCGCTGTATGCCGTGGCTGAACTGGATCCGGCCCCAGGCCAGAGGTGCTTATATAAGATATTTACTGTGTGCCCCAAGACTGCCTTGGGAAGGAGCCAACGTGCTGATTAGGTGACGTCTGCTCGGGACCAGCTGGATTTGGCCTCGGAGCATCTGCTGCCTGCGCTGGTGGTCTCGGAGGCGCTGCCCTCAGGTCGTTTATGTAAGAAGCCAGTTGGGCTCTTTGGCTGCAGCCAAACCTCTGGGTCGTGTGAGGTGCCTGTGTGACCCCCGGCGTGTCCAGCCTGCCATCGGTCAGCTCCTCACTGCTGCCTTTCCCTCCTCCCTTCCTAAAATAATCCACCCCTTGGATGAAGGAAAAGGGAGCTGAGTGTTGGTTATGGAGTGAGGAGAGCTGAAAGGGCTCCATGGTTTCTCCTGGGTGCTGTGAGCACTGTGGGCAGCCCAGGGGAGCTGTCCTTTGCCATTCCTTTTGGAGCATCCCATGGTAAAAAGCCAAAGCTGTGCTCGCCCCGACCGGCCCAGGCCATGGAGCTGGCACTGGGCTTGTGCACAAAGTCTAGGAATTCCCATCTGCTGCCCCAAATCCTCCCCCCAAACACTGCCGGGCAAGACAGCAACAGGTAAGCTTCTTTCCTCCTGCTTTATCATGTTTTTTCCAGTCAGGGTCCCAGACCGAAAGTCTCTGGCTTGGTCTTGGAGTGGTGGCACGCTGAGGGTGTGTGGTTTTCCCAAACTGGCTCTTTTTTTGCTCTTCAATTGAGGATAAGGAGCAGGCTCCCATCTCTGGCCATGACAAAATGCACTGGCCAAGGTCTTCTCAAGCGTTTTTTCATGAGCTGGGCCTCCCTGTGAGCAGCAAGGCAGGGCCAGCACCTTTCAGCTCCTAAAAAGTGTATCATGACCAGGCGGGAAATCCTCTGGGGTAGAGTAGGGGCATGTTTTATGGAGGATATGGTTGTTTGGACCAGCACTGCTGATGATGGAGCAAGGCTGAGCCATCCTGAGGTGAGCTGTGTGCACTGTGAAGGAGGAGAGAAGCAGGGGAAGAGTCAGAGGAGGATGCTGGGGAGCGACATTCCCTCGGGACCCTGCTGAAACGAGCTCTAATGGGTGAAATTAAGATGAATAGAATGGGAAAATTTCCTAAGATGTGTTAGAGCCTCCCAAGGGACACGGTGCTATCCCAGCAGCACAGTCCCCAGGGCAAACACAGGGAAGAAAAGGGTGGGAGCAAACCTGGCAATGGGATGTGTGTCCCTGCCATGGGGCAGCGCTTGGGTTTGCAGTGAGCCTGAGCCCGTGGTGTGGCACCAGTGCTGGGATGCGACGGGGGATGCTGCCAGTGTCCGTGTTGTGGCTGGGGCTGGAATCCAGCTGGAAGCTGGATGGAACAATCCTTTATTAGCAAAATCTGCAGAGTTTCACTGGCTACAAGTGGCATTTCATTTTGTCAACTGGCAGAAATACAAACGTCTTTTTTTTCCCCTGTGCTAGCTGTTCTGGGGAGAAATGGCTCACCTGCTCCATGGCTTTTCATGGAACAGATTATTGCTCCTGGCTGATGGTTCCTCAGGCCCAATCCTGCCTTTGCTGTTCTCTCCTGGGTGAGTGGATGCAAAGGTGCTGAGCTGAGAGAGCAAGGCCTGCTGGGCATGGTGCAACCAGCCTTTGGAGAGCCCCTTCACATCCCTGTGTGGCAGTGGCCAGTTCTTGCCCCCATCAGCAGTTTCTGGTCCCCAGAACCTTGCTCGTGGTGCCATAAAAGCACCACAACCACTGACCTCGGCTGCTGTGCTCCTCCTGCCAGCAGTCAGGCTCCTTCCCTGCCCTCCCTCCTGGTCTTACTGAAGCACAGCCAGAAAGCAGAGGTCCACAGGGATGTGCATTCCTCTATTTCCAGATAAATCCATGGCAGTCCCACAGTTCACTGCTCCTCATTCCCCGAGGTCAAAATCCCTGAGCTATTTTGGTTGTGCTCCCTCTGTGCCAGCACAGCCCTCGAGATGTTCTGGACATGGAGGATAGGTCTGAGCATCCCTCTCTCCATCACCCAACTGCTCCTGGACATCCTCGACTCCTCTCCCAGGCTGAGATCCCCTGGTAACGCTCCATCCTCATCACACAAATATATTTTCTTCCGCACTGGGCTATCACCCCTGCTGTCTCCCTTGCCAGGTGACCACGCTACCTCCGTGAGCGCTCCAGGGGTGAGTGCTGTGCCCAAAAACCCATGCCATCCTCCCATCCGTCTGCCGCATCCCCTGGCCCTTTGTCTTCCCAAATCCCACCAGGACTTGGCCCTCTGCATCCCTTCACCGGCCAACAGCACGACCTGGCAGAGCCGGCATCCCGCGCCGACGGCGCTGCCAGTGCCCGGAGCAGATGGCCGCAGCCGACCGGACCCTTCCCTGCGGCCGGTTTTCGGCTGGGGGCTCACTGGGCTGGGTGGGCAAGCGAGATGGGAGCCAGCTCAGCCGGAGCATCACGATGAGGCGTGGCCGTGGCAAAGCTCACGGCTATTTTTAACCTGGATGGATGAGAGCTTATTTCCTGAGCTGGCTCTTGCGGCGCGGCGGCACGTGGGGATCGCACTGCCCATGCCCAGTGGATGGGGACGGGGGCATGTGTTTTGGGTTGTCGGATGGCAACTCTGAGCCTGCAAATGGCCTGTTTTAGGAGCAGAAATGGGAAGGGAGTGGGGTGCTGGGAGAGCAGAGCTGGTGTTCCATGGGGATGTCCTGCAGCGGTGTCGTGGTCGGGTGTGGCTTGAGTTTTGGGAGTCTCGCTGGGCTCTGGGGTGGGTGCTGCATCCATCAGCCTTGGGGCTTTCTAGGTTTGTATTTCCAAGCCCCAGTTATCACACTGGGACCTACAATGGGGCTTTGAGCCTATTCCCCCCAGCACCCCACCTTCCTCCTGCTGCCAAACCCATCGGAGCAAATGGGTGAGATTCCCACAGGAGCAAACCCCTGCCTTGCAGGATTTGTGAATAACCCTGTGCCTTTTGGGGTTCAGCAAACCCAGTTTGCTTGAAATCCCATCCTTTCCAGCTGCTAGGCTTTTGGAGGGGCCAGAGGATGGTGGGCTGTGTCACCACAGTGCGTGGGACAGGGTGGCAGTACCCGATCCGAGGGTCCCTGTGCCATCGGGAGGATGGGTGACTTAGCACGTTTCCCTATCCCCGCTCCCCCGCGCCTCCCCCTCGGCCTCTTCCTCTGGGAGCCCTGACACTAATGCAGCGGGAGTGGGGGATTTATGGACGGCAGCCCTCCAATCGGGCCATCCGTCTTGATTAAATTAGCCCTAATGGCTCGGTGCTGACTCGCTCATGGCCCTGCGCAGCCGCGCTGCAGACGCCGGCAAGGGGCTCGACCCCGCTGGGTGCACCCCTTGTTTCACCCCCTTGTGCTCCTTCCCTCACTTGGACAATTCCTAAAAGAGTGGCCTGGGGCAGGGGGAGGTTGGATTCTGGCTGGAGCTGTTCCCTGGCTGGGAGCCCACGGGACACGAGGGTTCCCAGGGCTGCGGTTCTGCGCTGACAGAAGGGGACAAGGAGCTTCAACATGGGGGGACTTCTCCCCGAAAGCTGAGGGAATCTGGGGTTTACTGGGATGGAAATCCCAGGTTATTCATTTGCATTTCCTGTAGCAAGCTGGGAAATGAGGGATAAGCCACCAGCATGGCCAGGTGATGGGAACACCAACCTCACCTGTTGTGGCTGTCCAGCTCCACCCAGCCACCAGCCAGCCCCAGTTTTGGACTGGGCACCCTGATACTTCTCCCCTCACCCCAGTGGGTGCTCCTGGCTCATGGCCAGTCTCCCACCTCAGCTCTGCAGCCAATCTTTGGGTGCATTAATTGTGTCTATTTTTGAAGGAAGTGGAAGGAACTTTGGTCTGGCACTGTTGGCTGGGCATCGTGACAGGGAGAGATTTGGGAAGATTTCCCTGAGCATGGTGGGGTGACAGGAGAGGAGGCATCAAGGAGGAGCAAGCTGGGGTGTGGGGGGCTGCTTGATGGACAGAAAAGAGCAGTGTTTTGGGGTCAGATTGTCCCTGGGTGGTCTTGCACAAGACCACCATGCCCAGTGTGTGAGCTGACGTCCCCTCTGGTCTGCAAACCCCAAATCCCCGCTGTTAACTGAGTATCCATCAGGGCTGGGGCAAGGCCCTGCAAATCCCAATACTGGGATTTCAGTACTGGTTAAAATTCAGTGTTTCTGAGGTTTGTGGGATGGTGAGAGGGGACAAGCCAGTGTGGAGAGAGGTGTGGAGGCTGCGCTGGGAGCATTGCCCTGAGATGCTCTGGAGTTTGGGGTGCTTGGGAGCAGTGAGTGTACAGTGCTCCATCTCCATGTCAGGAGAGGATGGGATCTGCACACCAGGAGAGTCACTGCTCCAGGATGCTGTCGAAGGGGAGAGAGAAGAATTGCTGGTCCCAAACTTGCGGTGGGAGACAAGGAAGAGTGAGGAAGAGGCTGCCAAAGGGCAGGTGGGGAGGCAACCTCTTCATGTGCTGCATTCTGGGGGTTTATGGTTTCTCTGTGACCTGCCAGCTCGTGACAGCCACGCTGAGCAGTGCCGAGCATCGCTGGCGAGGCTGGAGGTCTCCTGGCTGTGATTTTTTTTTTTTAACAAAGCCTGTGAATCCCCAAAAAAGGAGCAGGCAGCAGCCCTGGGATCTCGCGGGTGACCGAGTGTGGAGGAAGTGTAGCAAAAATTACAGACGGTGGCTGGTTTGCATCTCTCTTTGGCTGGGAGCCAGCTGAGGTTGTGAGCCCACTGCAGCATCCCTGTGCCTCCCGCTCCCCTCCGCGGGGGAAAGAGGCTGCCGGAGCAAGGTTTCACTTTGACCCTCTCCAAAAAGGCCTCGCTATTATAAGGACAGGGTGACCTGGAGACACCCAAAGCCTCCCAAATGGCTTAAAATAATGCTCACCACCAAAGAAACAAACTTGGACTCCAGTCAACCTCTAAAAAACAAATAAAAATAATCCCCGCCTGCAATAAAAAGAAGTGGCTCCAATTCTCAGCCCTCCCTCTGCCCCCAGCTCCTCTCGGCACATGCAGCCCCCTGCCCCTTAAACCAGCCCAAAGGGAAGCCTTCAGGGACGCCATCCCCACCATCGATTTTTCATGGAAGGTGCCCAGGACGGACGGTGATGGACTGCGGGGCCACTGCCCCCCGACCGCAGCCGCCGGCGCGGGGGAGCTGAGATGGATCCATCGGGAAAGGGCTGTTGCTTCCCTGTGGCTGTGGCTGTGGGAGCCGGGGCCGGGCTAGAAAAAGCAAGCGGAAGCCATCAAGGTAGAGGAGAGGAAGCGAGGAAGAAGAAGAAGAAGAAGAGCAGCCGAAGGGCTGGGGCGAAGCAGCCATTAGGAAAGTGCTGATGCAGAGGTTCCCTCGTGTCTACGGGCAGAGTTGGAGGAGTTGCTGTTCGCGGACAAAGGCAGCAGGAGGGAGTGGAGCTTTGTAGAAGCCGGAGCCTGTCTCACTGGGTGTCTGTGTTTCATTCCCTGTCAAAAGCCTGGGAGCTGGGGGGAAAAAAGCAGGGAAGCGGCGAGCTGCAGCGCTCGCTCAGGATCAGATAGCAAGAAAACCAATAGCGGCGAGAAAAAAAAAAAAGAAAAAAAAACCAACCCACATCAACCAACCAACCCACCCACCCTCCACGCTGAGGCTGGAACAGGCAGGTCCCTGCCAACTCCACAGCACGCAGCAAGCAGGGAAGAAGGGAAGAAGTCCACCCTCCCCGGGCAGGAGCGGAGTTGAGCCCGAAGGATATTTGATGACACTTTGGCAACGATGGGTCCCCCAGCATCTTCCAGAGCCCATTTGAGGGTGAAGGCTCTGAAAGCGCAGAGGGAGTTTGAAGCTAAATTCACCTGAGTCTGGATCTCTTGGTCGCTGGGATTTATCTATTTTTCTTTTTTTTCTCCACGGGGAAACCGAACCAAGAAAAAAAGCGTGTTGTTTGTTTTGTTTTTTTTTTTAATCTCCCTCCTTTTTTTTTTTTTTTTAAATTTTATTTTTCCTTTTGGAAGAAGATATATATATTTTCTCCCTGTGGTTGGAATGGAGGGGTTGGGTCTGTGCCTAAGAAGCAGCAGCCGAACGTCAGTCCTGGGAGAAACCCGAGTGGATGTGGGGTGCCCTGCCAGCTAACTCTCCAGGAGCTGCAGCCCCACGGCCGGAGGGGCTGGATGCAGTGAGAGGTAAGTGCCGGCTCCGGTGCCTGCCAAAGACGGCTCCTCCGCTCCTCCAGCTCCGTCTTAATCCCAAGTCAGAGGCAAAAACAGCAGTCTCATAGTGAGTCAATCACTTCCACCTATTGCAGCCCTAATGGAGAAATAAGAGGGGAAGTTTCGCAGCGGTGGCTCCACGGGGGAAGTTCCCCCTCACCCCCGTGCCCCAAAATCCAGGTTGGGGGGGATGTTTTGCCAAGCGGCGTCACCGTGCCGGTGCCATGGGCCCCCTCCCTGCCCAGGCAGCACTGAGATCTTGCTGCTGCTTTTTGGGTTCCTCTCCGAGCTCCTGCTCCCCTCCGCTCGCTTCCCCCGGCCAGCTCGCTTCCTCACCCAAAACTTTTGCACACCGGTTGTTTTGGGCAATGCCCACGCGGGGTTGTGCCCCTCGATGCCCACGCACGGATATTCACATGCTGCTGTGACACACACCCGCCTGCCCCTCTTATCCCCGGTTCCCCGGGCCCCGCGGCGGGGACACGCTTGGGGTGAGCCCCGGAGCTGCGGGGCTGCGGGGGCTTCGAAGGCAAAACTGCAAAGCGCAGGGAGAAAGCCGAGCGAGCCGAGCACGGCAGCAGCAGCAGCAGCAGCAGCATAATTGCATCACTGTAATAGTATCGGCGCTGAGCACGAGCCAGGCGAGTAAAATTGTCCAGAAAATGAGCTGTACTAAAGTGCCTCCAGTTAGCAGCACCTGCACGCCTTCACTGGGTGCTCGAGGCCGTTTGTATTTTTAGAAGTCTCTCTTAATTATAGAGCAAACAGTGTGAGAGGGAAAATGGTGTGTATTTAGCAGCATTCCCGGACAGTTTTGCAGTGGAATATGAGCACAAAATCACCAAATAGGGTTTTTATCTCCCCCCTCTGCACTTGTGATTTTGAACCACCTGTTTTGCTGTGGTGTCAGCAAACGAGGGCTGGATTTTTTCTTTCCTGTTCTTAGAAAGCGTGGTGTGGCTTTGCCCGTGAAAAAGATGAGACGCGGTCCCTCTGCCTTCCCTCTGCACCCCAAATCAACCCCAGTTTCTGAGACCTTCTCACTCCCATCCCAGGGGTGACACTGGTGGGGACAGGGGACTCGTGTGTCAGTGCCAGGTCTTCTGCAAGCAGCAAAGAGCTGGGCATGTTTTGCAGGTCACTGAGAAAAAAAAAAACACCACAACAAACCCTGCAACAATTTGTTTTGCTCCTATAAACCTTCTTCCCCTCATCCCCTTCTCCACAAAACTTTCCAGGGCCTTTTGTTTGGAACAGCAGGTGAAATTCCCTTTGTGTGAGCACAAAGCAATGAAGCCACCAGAAAATAATGAAAACAAGACTAAAAATAAAAAAAAAAAAAATTAAAAATCCTTGCCTGCTCTTTTCAGGCCTGGAATAACAGTGAGCATTCCCGTCCATGCCAGATAAGCTTCATAAAGCTCTGGCTTTGCTGGGGAAGGCACCGTAAAGGCCACTTTATTTCTTGCCTCTGATTCAAAACACACTTTGAAATCCTGTGTTGCCTCTGCTGCTCTTTACCCAAAGAATTGCTTTACCTGTGAAGTCAGAGTAGTTTTCTCCTTAGCCCTGGAATGACCTGGGGGGATATGGTGAGTCCCTCGGGACCAGCTGGGGTGGGATTTTGGTGTCGCCCTGGCTGTGGTGCCGTGGTGCTCTGTGGTTTTTCGTGGTGTTCCCAGTGGGGTTTCCCCTTCTCCCCGCTGGCTGGGGCTGCTTCACCGGCAGCGCAGTAGAAACAATTCCTGCTGCGGATAAACTTCGGAGGAGCTATCAGGGGAACTGCACCGTGAGCTTAAACCTGGCATTTCCATCCAATTCCTGTCAGCTTTTAGGGGTTTTTAGGATGGGAATGTGCTTGAGAGACACGGGAACCTCACCCAACCTCTGTGCAGGGGGAAGGAGGCCAGGTCGGTGGTTTTGGGGGTGCTGTCTCTAGAAGGAGGGGGAGCGCTGTCCTTCTGAGGGGTTGCTGGAGGGACAGATCTGTCCCGCTCTCCTGTCACCGCTCGTGTCTGTGGCACTCGGAGGGGGCACCTTATGTAAGCAGTGATGGCAGTGCCATGCCCCGGCCGTGCCACCCTGCTCTGCCACCGCCAGGCCCTGCGTGGCCTCGGCCACCTCACTCAGTCCCCGTTCTGAGGGTCCCCTCTGGGTGCAGGTGCTGTTGTATCAACATGGGAAGGAGAAAATCCCCGTGTCTGGAGGGGACAGGGTGGTAAACGGCTCCAATCCCAGGGGTTTGCCCGTGGTTTTTGCAGAGTTCATGGTTGCACCGTTCCCGGCGCTGGCTCTGGGGTCCCCAGCCCTGGGGAGGTGGCACCGGGCTCAAACTCCTTTCTGGGCTCTTTTGCACCCCTTGGCTAAAGTCCAGCCTGGCTTGGGTTTGGCAGTGCAGGGCAAGGGCTGGCTCACATGGATGAGGAGGGAGAAATTGCTCTCCGAGCGTGGGGACACTGGTTGGCAAAGGACCTGTGTCCCTGTCCCAGATCACGAGCCTGTCCCTCCATCCCCCTGCGGGCCCCTGGGTGCCCCAGTGCACAGCCGGCCACCTGCCCTGAACTTGGTGTGCCTGAAATGGATGAAAGGAGAGAAAAAAAATGAGCATTAAGAGGCTTGAGAAGCCCCTGTGTCCCAGGGAACGGAGCACAGTGGGTGTCTTATCACTCCAGCTCCACTCCAGCTTCTGAGGTGGGATGGAAGGCAGAAAGGTTGGAATGTGGTGGCAGGAGGGTCCCAGTGCTGCTCTCCAGAGCTCTGGGTGACTGTGGGCTTGTCACTTCACAGGGATGTGCCCCTCTTTCACCATTCCTGGCTCAGTCCTAACTTGTTCCCTAGTTCTAGCTTGGTCCTCCAGTCCCAGTTTGATCCCAGTTCCCGGCTCACTCCCTCAATCCCAGCTTGCAGCGAGGCAGGACTGCCAGTGGGCGATGGATTTCTTGCAAAGCTCTTTCAGCTTCCCCCGTTGGACTTTTGAAGCATCTGGTATCACTATCTCAGCGTCATTATGAATTAATTAACATTAATTTCCTGCTCTGGTATCTCCCATTGCTGGGAGCTTTAGCCTGGGCTTTTTCCCTGCCGACATCCCCAAACAGAAATGGCCAGATCCAGACCGTGCCTGACAGAAAGCCAGAGAGAAATCATGGAACTGCAGGGCCGTGGGCTCCCCATCCCTGTCCCCACCCGGCACCGTGGCAGGGGTTGCTGCCAGGATCCCGATGGTCTGTCAGCCAGGATAAGGCTGACCCTGGGGGAGCCCCGGTGCTGCCAGCACTGCCTGCTCTCTCGCCGTGCCCCCGGCACGGGGGATGGGTGTTTTGGCGATGGGCGAACCGGGTGATGCCGGCGATGCCGGCCCTCACCTCTGTTTCCCCGCAGGGGTGCAGGGCAGGTGGTGCCTGGGCTGTCCCGCGGGGGAAGGATCTTCCCTTCGGCTCTGGGAAACTCGGATCCTGGCTCTGCAGCTTGCGCTGGAGGCACCAGGGACGCTCTGCTCTGGGATGCTGTCCCAGGGATGCCGGTCCCGAGGAGGCTGATCACAGGGATGCTGTCACAGGGATGCTGACCCCAGGAAGGCTGTCCTCAGGGATGCTGACCCTCCAGATTTGTGAGGATGGGGATACAGACGTAGCAGGCTGGGATCAGGGCTGGATCCCTTGCCCTGGCCGTGTTCATCCTGCTCTGTGAGTCACCCCGAGGGAGGCACAGCCCGGGAGTCACAACCCGACCGCCTGGCTCCTTCCCCGAGCTCTCACCTGCACGGGTGAGCTCTGGTGAGTCCAGAAGGACTCGGTGGGATGTGGGTGCATCACCCCCTGCCTCCCAGCCCCATCCCACCCCACCGCTTGCCCCATTCCCTGCCCCACAGCGGCACAACCCTCCTGTCCCCCCACCGCCACCCCAGTGCCACCACCGTGTGCCCCATGGCAGGGCCACAGCAACCCAAGGGCCACCCCAGCCCCCGCTGCAGCCCTTGCAGCGTGCGCTGAGCTGGTGGGGTTTTCCCCAAACTCTGCGAGCCCCGTGGCTGGGGCGGGGTGGGGGTGGCAGCCCCGGGGGGGCCGGGGGATAACCCCGGTGTCCTACATCCCCAGAGCTGGCTCGGGCTTACGTAACGGCCGTGCTGCAGTGTCTGCTCTGCTCAGCGCCAGTGCCACCGGCAGAGCTGCAGCGCGGAGCCCTTCTCCCTCGATATCGGCTTTTTGGGGACAGGGGGGAGGGATGGGGACACCTGCGGGGTGAAGCTGAGCTTCAGGAAGCGGCCAGGAGCTGGAGCGGGGGTTGGCAGGGCTGGCTGGGCATGAGGTTGGGGTGTCTGCCCCCAGCCCCTTCTGTCAGTGACCTTGGGAGCCAAAATACCCCCTGGGTGGCAGCACCCTGGGGAAGGAGGGGTTGGGGATGGGGAGAGGAGAGAGGGCCCTGCCCTGGTCCTGAGCCAGAGGTCAGGTTGGAGACCCTGCTGCACCCCCTGCCAGCCACGGTCCTGTCTCTACCCCCTCGGAGAGCACAGTGCAGGTGGGGAAACTGAGGCAGGAGGTTTTGACATCCCGTGGGGAGTAGGTACCAGGGACCCTCTGGATGGGGAGGAGATGGGAAATTGCCAAGACCGTGGTCTGGTGGGGGACCAGTGTGTCACCAGTGTGTCACTGTGCCTGACCACGGCCAAGTGCTGGGGTGCACCTGGGATCTGACCCAGCCCTGGGAGCCCACGGGATGTGGGTGTGCTCAGGGTGCCGATAGCAGCCCCAGGATTCAGGGTGGTACTTGCTGAAGGTCCTTCTCCTGCTGGAATGTCATCGCAGTCCCACTCGGGCAGTTCTGCTCCAGCACAGCTCGCTGGAAGCAGGAGGAGGGTTTGTGTCCCCGTGGTCACCCAGTGTTGTGGGCACCTGGTGGGTCTCTGGTACACTGGTCCAGGGTCACCCAGTGCCACCGGCAGCTGGGCTATGCCTCCGTGGTTCCTTGTGGCCAGTGCTGAGGTGGGGGCAGTGCCAGCACCTGTGAGTGCCACCTGCTCACATGGATGTCACTGCAGCGCTGTGGGGAAACCCAGTGTGATCCCAGTGTGAAATATGTGGTGTCATCCATCAGTGAGAGCCAGCGTGCCCCCAAGGACCGAGCCAGTGAGACCACCCCTTTCTCTCCCGCTTTGCCCCTCATTCCCAGGCTCAGCTGGCATTTCTCCCAGGGCTTGGTGGGATGGAGCCCAGCCACCCCCCACTCTCCTGGGCATCCTGAGGAGCCACAGGGCATGCTGTGCTTGGCACAGAGACCCCGCACCCCGAAGCCAGGGGGAACCAAGGACACCAGTGAGCTCATCCCTCCTGCCCGGGCTGGGAAAATCATTGCATTGTGCTCCCTGCAAGAGGCTCAAAGGCCTTTGGTTCCCTTTTAGGACACGGCTGGAAAGGAGCCACCGGAAAAAATGCCAGGAAAAATAAGCCTTCAGTAGTGGCTACTTTCTTCGTGGGTTTGGAGGGATCCAAATGTGACCTTGGGGAGCCCTTTGGGAAACCCCCAGCACTTGGGCTGTAGGGATAAAACTCACCTCAACACAGGCCCTTTGTTTCTGCCAGATTTGAACCTGTTGGATGATTCAAATGTTCAGGAAGGGTCTCGGATGGTGCTGCCCTTTGTCTCTGCAGCAGCACAGGGGAGCCCTGGCACAATCCCCTGGGGGGTCAGGGCACCTGGCATGGTGGGATCCTGCTTCCCAGCCAGGGTGGGGTCTGGCAGTGAGGTTCTCAGCTGGGCTGAGAACACCTTCCAACTCGTTACACACATGGGCCAGCTAATCTCCATCTGACAGCGAGTCATCCTTCCCACCGCGCTGAAGGCTGGAATGACAGTGTGGTTAAAGGGGCTGATGAATTAAGTGCATCTTATAAATACATCAGATATTAAAATTCCCATATAATTACGGTGCAATGGATTATGTGTGGTGCTGAAGGGGAAGCAATTCAGTGGAGCAAAGGAATTAGAGTGAGAGAGGAGAGACAGTGAAGCGTAATTGCACCCAGCTCTGCTCTGCTGGGGGGATAGAGCAGGGGCTGCTTTGGAGCTGCAGTGGGAGTGAGGTTGAGTGGCCCCGGAGCTCTGCTGGCATCCAGGGATTGTCCGGGACACTGCAGGGATTGGGGAAAGCGAGTTGGACCTGCAGAGTTTCATGGAGGGGAGTGAGAGAGGGCTTTGCTCTGCTTCATCCCTTGCTCTCCCAGGGAGGAAGGCACCCTGCTCCTGGGCTGGCTCTGGACAGATGGATCCACAGGCTTTGGCTATTGCTTGATCCAGAATCCCACTGCTCCCACTGCTCCCGTGCGTGACCAGCAGTCAGTGCTTAAGCAGATCTAAGACAAGAGAACCTGATTCCCTTTCCTTTCCTTTCCTTTCCTTTCCTTTCCTTTCCTTTCCTTTCCTTTCCTTTCCTCTCCTTTCCTCTCCTTTCCTCTCCTTTCCTCTCCTTTCCTTTCCTTTCCTTTCCTCTCCCCTCTCTCTTGTCTGTTTTCCCCTTTACTTTCTATTTTTCCCTTCTTTTCCTTTTCTCTTTCCATTTCCCCTTTCCCCTCTCATTTTTCCCTTTCCCCTCCCTTTCGTGCTCCATGTTCCCAGCCCCCCAGGCAGCTGCAGATGTGTGAGGTCCAGACAGAGGCTGGGTCCAGGTGTCACCAAACAGGCCACCCCATCACCCACATCCTCGCCCCTCTGTGTTTTCTGGGATTGGTGACACAGGGGGAATCTCTTGGTGCTTTCAGCCCCCCTGCCCCAGTGAAGGGGTGCCACCTGCAAGGGGCTTTGTGCTCAGTGTCCCCAGCACAATTTGGCTGTGGAGCTGCTGGAGCAAAGGCTTTGCCCTAATGAGCTGGTGCTGGTTTGCTCGTTAATGATGTGGAGCGGTGCCATCGCCAGACAATTAAGCAGTGTTGTCCCAGGCTCTAATAAGGACAGGGAGAATGCCGGGTGTAGGATGCTCTGGGATGCCACGTGTGCGGGCACCGAGCGGGGCTGCACCGCAGCACCCACCTGGGAGCACCAGTGACCCATCCTGCCACTACCCACTGCTGCTTTCTCCCCCTCCTCCTCCTCCTCCTCCTCTTCCCCCTTCCCAAAAAGGGCCAAGAGTCACACAGGGCATTGCCCCCATCGCGTCCCCACGCTTGGTGAGAACACGGGGCCGTGTGACGCCTGCCTTCGCTTGTGCAATGGCGTTTGTTCGCTAATTAGCACAATCTGGCAACCCACACCGTTCTCCCAGTCATTAATTATTATTAATTATTTGTTATGCAAATAGGGTTGAGGAGCACAGCGCTGAAGGCAGCACAAACACAAACAGTCCCGGGCCCAGGCGTTTATGTAACAGCAGGCGAGGGGGCACCGCAGGAAGCCCTGGAGCCATCCAGGCTCCATGCGCTGGCCCCTGCGTAGGGTCCCCTGGAAGCTGGGCACATGTCGATGGCATCAGTGGCAATCGGTGCTGCAAGGGACTGCAGCAGTGATGGATGTGGGGTGTAATGGGGAAAATGGTGCTTTTCAGGCTCCCGGGTGATGGAGTGACCCAGGGGTGGAGAGGGGTGTGTTGGTGATGGGGGGCTGAGGAAGGTGCAGCTGGTGGAGGTGGCAAAGGCGATTGCTGTGTTTTGTGGGTGCTGAGGGTGTCCTGTCCCACCCTTTTCCCTGTGGTCCATCCCTAGGAATGGCATCTGGGGAGAAGTTGGGATGTTTCACCAAAGCTCGCTCAATAAGTGGCAGTTTCCTGTCTCCATCCTCCCAGCTGGACGGTGAATGGGGCTGGGACCCACCCATTGAGACCCCCCAGTCCACTGCCTGGCGTTGATTGGGCATTATTTTGGTGTTCCTCACCCTCCCCTTTCCCTCTATCTGGGGCTCTCTGCTCCATCCATGGCTCCCTTCCCTTTGCGTGCTTCTGGTGTCACCATCGACCCCAAATGCAGCCACCCATCACATCCCCGTGCACAGAGCAATAACCCTGGTGGCCCTGTGCCACAGGGACACAGGCTGGCAGCAGCAGGGCCCTACCCAAGCCCTGCCTGAGCAATGGGAAAGGGAACTGAGAAAAAATGGAAATTAAAGAGAGGCAAGAATTAATAAGGATCCTGCCTCAACCACAATGGCTTTGTTTCAGGAGAGCTGATACCACACTCTGGCTAACGCTGCTCCTCAGAGGGTTTTGGGAAGCAGAGAGGTTTTGGCCATGCCCAGGTGCAGATCTGGTGTGCTATGGATGTGAATGTGTGTTTGAGCTGGGCTTCGTCCCTGTCCAGCCACTGATATTCCCCGGTGTCCTGCTGCTGTCCCCAGCCAAGCACTGCACCATGAGGCAGCCGTTGGTATAAAGCAGAATCCTGGCAGAGTGGAGGTTTGGGGGAAGAAATATGTTCTCACAAGGCCATGCCCATCCTGCTGGGTGCTGCTGTGGAGCCATGCCCTGGGACATGGGACATCCTGGAAGCTGGAGGGCTGCTGGCTCCTGCTGTGCAGGGAATCACCCTATAGTATGTGTATGGTTCACCCTGACTACCCTGAGCACAGAAAAACCTGTGGGTTTCTAACAGTCCCATACACCAAGATCCATGTGGATCACCTGTATATCCATGCGGATCACCTGTATATCCATGCGGATCACCTGTATATCCCCCAACCCCCAACCCTGGTGTTATTTGCTTTTTGCGCTTCCTAGATCCCCCAGCCACTGCCCCATAAGGCTCATTCCTGTATTTCCTCCATCCCGGCGTACTTGGCCTTTAGGGAAACATTTCTTCAGAGGCATTCCCAGCAGGGATGGGAAGAGGAGCAGCACTTTGCACAAGCTGTGCTCAGAGCTGCAGCGATGTCCCGACAAAGCTCTCCCGTTATTTCTGTGCCTGATGTCCATGGGGAGCTCAGCCTCTTTTCTTCCTTCTCGGCTGCAGGAATCAGCTCTGGCTGCTGCCAGGGTTATCTCCATTGTCCAGCTTGCAGCACGCTCTGCTGGTTCCTCATCCCTCCGAGGGCTGGGGCTCGACCCCAGCCGGGCAGCAGTGCTCCTGCAGCGCAGCACCAGGGCTTTATTCTCCCATTGCCAATAATAGGCTTGGAGATAAAATCAGAAGAAAAACTGGGGACTTGTGGAAGTTCCCTGCCTGCTGCCTGGGCACTCGTGTGTGCTCTCTGCCCCATCCTGATCCCAAGCCCGAGCTGGGGGCAGCAGGGAGGGCTGAAGCCAGATGCTTGTTTCTAATAAAGCTCGGCTCCTGCCGTGAGCCGCGCTCAGCCTTGCCCACTCCAGATGATAACGGCGGGGAAGCCGCCGCCGGACGGACCTCGTGGTACTCGTGAAAAGCAGCTGAAGGTGAAAGGATCTTGCTTCTGTGCTCTGGCCCTGGTTCGTGGCATAAGGATGCTCTAAGGAGCATCTTGCCCCAGCCCTGTCCCCCGTGGGGGCACAGAGGGCTGCGGGGGGCTGGAGGCGCAGGTGGAGGCCAGGGCGCTGCGTGGAGCGCAGCAGGAAGGAAGCGCTCGGCGAGGACACAGCTAGCACTGCGTGCACGTCCTTACATGTGTGCTATTTTCGGCTTGACGGGGAGCAGGCCAAGTTCTCCAACAGATTGAGTTGGGAGCTGAAATCCTCCTCTCCTCCTCCCCGCTGCCCAGCACCCACTGCCTGCAGGCACGGCGAGTCCGAGTGTGCCCCGGGCACCTCGCTCTGCCCCGCGCAGTGTCTGTGTTCCCACCAGGAGCTGAACGCACCCTGCTCTCTCTCCCAGTGGTGCCGCTGCCCCACCTCATAGCAAGGCCACAGGAGTTGACCCTGCTCAGGGGCCCAGTGGCTTCAGCTTCTCCCCTTCCCACTTTGGGCTGGTCCAGACACTGCCACCAGCATCCTCCCAAACCCAAACCCAACCCCATCCCATCACGGATCTTCAGCATCACCTGCCTTTGGCTTCACTCATGCACGCACCTGGTCTCTCCTTGCTTTTTTTCCAAGCAGAAAATATCCCTCCTTCCCTCCTTCTTCTCTTCCCAAATTCCCCTCCCTCACACCCAGCATTATGACCCCTCCAGAAGTGCAGCTGCTTTTCCAGCCATGTCCTCGCCCTGCTTGAAATGCAGGGAAGAAACCCATGTGCAACTTACTGTCTCGGCACCCTGTAATCATTTTGTCAGCCAAAAAGCACTTTTGTCAAACTCCCACAGGCAAACCAGGAGGGGATGGGTTGGGGAGTGGCACCTGATACCACTTTCTGCTTTTTTCCCCCCCTTTTCCCATCTGGGGTTTTGCTTTATGGCTGGGACAAGCATTGGGGTTTTCTCTCCTGTCCCTCTCCATGTGCTTCAGCAACTGTCCAGAGAGAGCGAAAGGAATAAGGAAAATGTTGCAGGAGAGCAGCGAGGCTGGAGAAAATGTATTGCCAGAGGCTGGGTCTGCTCAACAAAGTGCAATTACGCAATGGGAGGAGAAAGCTCTTTGGCCAGAGAGGGGTTTCCAGCTGGGACTAATGCAGCCCCCGGCTTGGTCACCTGGGATGGCCCCAAAGTGTCCCTGGCTCTTTTCAGGTGCTGGGGGACATTAAATGGCTCCTTCCTTCCTGCACATGAGCTGCTCTGAGGGGTCTTACAGTGGGAAGTTGATGGCATTGGTTTGCTCCATCCCAAAAGCAACAAACTGGGTGACAGCGGCTGCCTGGCCCAATCCTGGGAGCCCAGACATTTCTCCAGGGCCAAGCTCCTAAAGAAGACAGGGACGTCCTCAACGCCAGCTTTTCCACTCTGGCTTCAGGAGGGGTGTCCCTTTCTCAGCCCCTTCAGCTCCTCTGATGAGTGTCTGGGGTCACAGCAGCAGGTGACAACAGCCCTTTCCTCCAGGAAAAGGGTGGAGGCAGTTGGAGTTGGCATTTCATATGGCCTTGAGGACAGATGGGCTTCCCAGGGACAGGCAGACGGTGTGGGTTGGGACAGGCTCTACTCCAAGTATGGGGACCACTGATTTGGGCTCCGCAGCCTGGGAATGTGGCTCTCCCTTCCCTGCTTTTCTTTGGACTGGCGCTTGCCCGAGCACCAGGGCGAGCTGCCTTTGCCAGCCTGCATCACATGAGCGCCACGGGGACTTTGCACAGAGCCCATCCCTTCTCCCTAACCTTTCCACTAATGAGGAAGCAAATTCCTGGGATGGCTGCAGCGCTGGAAGGTTGGAGCCATCACAGCCTGACAGCCCCATGGTTCTGCCCATGGCCCCATCCTCCTTTCCCACACCCTTAGTGGTTTGGGGTGTAAAAAAGAGCTGGGAATGAGATGCTCCAAGGAAATCTCATGTCCAGGATGGTACCACTGACTGGAAAAATTATGCGCCACAAAGCAAAGCGCTCGTCGAGCCCTGCCTAACGAACAGGCAGTCGTTAACTCTGCGTGAAGTGTTTGCAGGTCTCCAACACAGAAAAAAAATCCCCAAAACCCACTTGCAAATGCTGTTCATCTAATTAGGGTACCAGGAAAGGCTCATCCATCCTTATGTGTCCGGCGTGTCCTCAAACGCGCACGTGAAAGCCGGGCCATCAAACACTCGAGCTGGCGTCGCAGCGAGACGCTCCTGTCCGGAGACAGGTCTTTAAATCATCCCCGAGCTCTGGGAAAACTGCAGACAGCTCGAGAGCGGAAAATGAAAAGGCAAAACGTTACTCCTGGAGCTCTTGCCCTGAATTATTTGCTCAGCTTTAATAATAAGTTACACACAAGCCAAACTGAAGCCGCTCAGATGGTTTTATGGGGAAAACCAGTCCAGTGGATGCTGCGGAGCGGTGCCTGGTCTCCGGGTCCTCCAGCACCTTTGGGACCTGATGCGCTCTGGGAAGATGAGCGGGGAAAAGAGGGAACAAATAAAACCCTCTTTAATAGGCTTTTTGTGCAATATCCAGGTGTGGGAGCTGGGATTGAAGCTTTTCATTGATTATCCTGGAGCCGGAGGGGACCACAGAGGTGGGGATGATCCTGCTCTGTCTCCTCTCTGCTGGGCCCATCGTTTCCATGGGTGAATACCTGGCAGGCACCAGCAGGGAAAACTCTGGGCTGTTTCCCTGCCTTATTCTAGGCTACTTTGACTAAATCTAGCTCGTTTAGGATGAATCACTCCGGCACTGCTGGTTGTGACCTGCTGGCCACTGTGCTTGCTGAGCTTCTGCAATTCTTCTTTTATTGGTGAAAATGAGAAGTTGCTTTTTCTGCCCTTTTCTCCAGGATCACAGATTGCAAATAATGATTGCCTTAAACACAAGCTATTTCCCAGCTTGTTGGGGATGGGATTGCTGGGTGCTCAGTGCTGGTGGCACCAGGAGCCAGGCCAGCTCTGTGTTAACATGGTCCAACAGGCATCTTAATTTAACCTTCTGTAATTTAACTCTCCTCAATTTAACTCTCCCCTTTCTCAACTTTATCTTTTCTAATGGAGCAGAGTGGATGAGGTCTCGCCACAAGCCATGAGTTGCATCCTGCACACAGAGCTCTGAGCTGGTTCCATGTGTTTCTCGTGGAAAGGCGATGTCTGGGCTGCAGTGGTTCCCATTTTCTTGTGCCTGATTCTGTGGGGTCACATGGAGCTGTTCACACTGAGTGCCTGTAGCTGAACACATCTCCCAGAATTTATTGGTTCCTGTTTTCTGCTTTTTCTCCTGTTTCCTTTCCATGGGATTATTTATAGCCAGGCCAGCTCTGCTCCCACCCTCCTCTCCCTCCGACCTCCCCAGGTGTTGCCTTGAGGAGGCAGCTTGTTCCCAGTGAAGGATGCTGTCAAGGCTTAGCCCAAGGGCACAGGTATAAAACTTCCTTCAGGAATAATTTGCTGCAGTAATTATGCTGAACCAGCCAAACTGGATGGTTTCAGGGGATCAACCAGGACTGCACAGAGATGATCTCACTTGCTTGCTTCCAGCCTGATCCCATTGCTTGTGTAACGCAAACATGTTTTGCAAGGAAAATCTAACCTGATGATCCTTCTCCTTCTGGACTGAGCCAGGACCTGATTTTGGTGTTTCTAGTTATACCAAAATACAAATTTTTCCCCCAAGGTTATTCTCTTTGTGACTCCCATAAGAGTCCTGAGGATTCTGCTGATGCCAAGTCATGTCCCCAAGACAGCAGAGGGTCTGGGCACATGGTTAGAGGCGTCGATGAGCCACGTGGGGATGTGGATTAGTGGTGGCCATGGCAGTGCTGGGTTAACAGTTGGACTGGGTGATCTCAGAGACCCGTTCCAACCTCAATGATTCTGTGTGGTGCAGGAAGGCAGGGAGGTCTCCAGGAACCCAAAGAGCGGCTCCACATCCGCCTGGTTGCCATCAGGACCCAGCAACATTTCCCCCGAATTGAAAATGTGCTTTTTGGGGTAAAAAACCCCAACAAATCACATGAAAAAAAAATCAGTAGCTGCGGTGCCATCTGTGTCTGCAGTGTGGCACAGCGGGGACAGGCTGTGCCCAGACTGCCAAGCACCTATGCCAGGGAGCTGAAAGAGGTGGCACGAGCCTTCCTCCTCCTTCTCTCCCTGTTGGAGGAGGAATGTCCTGTTTCTCTTGGGAACAACATATCTCCTTGGCATCTCTCTCTTTAGAAGCTTTAATTTCTTTTCCAACTGTGGCTCTCTAGCCTCAACAGCATGTCTTGGATATTTTTTTCTCCCACCGGTCCCCCTCCTGTTGATCCCAGGGGGAAGGCTGGTTGGAAACCTCTCCGGCAGCCCCAGCTGGAGGCAATGGAGGGCTGGGGGCAGCGAGTTGCCAGTTCATTTGTTTTCCTCGATGGGGTTTCAAAAAAAGTGATGGGCTGATGAGTTTGGAGTCTCAGGGGGGCAATTTCCCTGGCAGCATCCACGTTGTGTCACCTCTCTGCTTGGCTCTGTGACGACAGTGTTGATTTGAATTCTTCCAACTTAAGACTGATTTAAATGATGGTGAAGTTGGGGGGTGGCGTGTGGGAGTAGAGCACTGAGCGCTATTCTTTTTCGGTTGTCATATGCCTCCATAAAGACTTCTGCCTTGGGGATTTGCATAGATCCGTGGTCCAGATTGTGCTGCAAAACCCACCGGTGGTCCTCAAAGCTATGGCAACGCTTCTGTGCTGGCTCCCGAGGCAGATGAAGCTGGAAAGTTTAGGTGTGTTTACAAGTCTTGTGCCATGATTGTTCCTTTTTTTGGTTTGGGGGATGCAGATGGGGCTTGGAGTGCAGCTGGGAGACCCTGCTCCCCTCCTGACCCACAGCGTCCTGACCCCTCCTCTCCAGCCCCATCCCCTGGGGAATGTCTGGCTGCATCTTTATTCTATTATTTCTTATTCTATTCTATTCTATTCTATTCTATTCTATTCTATTCTATTCTATTCTATTCTCCTCAGCACATTCTGCTTTGCCAAGCGCTCCCAGCCTCGCACTCCAAACCACTCTAATTTGATGGCAAGATGGTGAGGTCAGGAAAAAACCAACATTCTCAATGTTTTTGTGAAAAATAGGTGTTTGGGTAATGACCTCATGGGGAGGGAGGCTGCAGAGTGAGCCAGTCTCCTACCAGTGAAACCGCAGGAGGCGAACGAGTGGGATTGTGCAAATGTCCCAGCCACAGGGAAAGCTTAATTCGTTGGTTGTAATAGCTGAGGACACGCACATCTGTAGGGAAGCAGGCTCCCTTCCTCGCACTGCTCCCAGAAGGGCTTGTTTGTTTAATTTTATCTCGCCGAGAAAATTATAAAAGGAAAAAAAAAAAAAAA